>JAJIBD010015031.1:0-42503 GCA_021461705.1 Cryptotis parvus
TATAAAGAATTGAAGGAGGAGAAAGTGCTACATAGATGAAAGCTACTTTTATAACCTAATTAATTATTAAATTAATAATTAATTTTTAATTAATCTAGCACTCGACATATTTTATTGTACTAAGCAAGTATACTAGGTCCATTCTACACACAAGATAAAGATTTCACAAGGGCTGAATTCTGGTTAGCAGGAATCAACATGAGTCATAAAGCAACTATAATTCATTAACTAAACATGTATGTAAGTTTAATGACTTGAACACTGTGAAACTTCAGAAAGTTGGCATTAAACTAATGATAACTAATGAGATCACACTCATTGTAGTAAGAGATGGCATAGGTTAAAGATATTAAAGAACTACGATCCTGTACAGACTGATAAATTTCTATTTAAGATAGTAGAATTGGGTCAGAAAGATAATACAACAGGAAGGGCACTTGTCTTGCATATAGCAGTCTCAGGTTTAATACCTGGCACAATATATGGCCCTCTTGAGCACCTCCAGGAATGACCCTGAGTTCAGAGCCAGAAGTAATCCCTGAGATATATTTTTGTCTTTAATTTCTTTTGAACTTTCACCATGACAAGAAAACTTATGTTTTAACTTTGGTGTTTTGGATTTTAAGAAATTTAGCCTTCCATTTTTTAACTGAAAAGTTGAAGAGAATTTAATATGTAAACTTTAATGTAGTACTGGAAATATGATTCAGGGAAGACTATATTCAAACTAAAGACATTTCATTGTTGCAGTATCTTAATTTTATTCTTTGATATTATCGTATAACCTTTGAGGAGTGACTTGAGACTGCATGTCATTTTAAAAAGGAAATAAAACAGTATATGAATTTTCATCCTCAGACATAGCATTACTGATATCTTGAATTGAAAAAAGAATAGTCTTTAAACACATTAGTCTTGTGTATATTCTACCATAAATAATGCTCTTTAGCAGCTCCAATAATTGCTTGTAGGGTAAAAGTAATCTTAGCAAAGTAGGAACAGGACTTCCTCTGCATACTACTTATGTCCTCTCTTCATGGAGATGACTCCAAGTGTATGAGGGAAAAGAAAAATAAATTAGGCCCTGGCCGCTGGGGGAGACTGGAGCCCGGCTCGCGCCGAGCCCAGCTGACGATGGGATCCCGAGGAGGGCAGATGGGTTTTGGGTGTTGGCCCATCGCCTCTTGGGGTCCCGGAAGCAGCTGGATGAAACTCGCCCATCACACTAGCCACCATCTTCGCTGTCCGGACGCTGAGAAACTGACCCACGACCAGATCAACTGAGCAAAACCAGTTTGAGCCCAGGTAGGCGGCTCCCAGAAGCGGGAATCACTGGGAATTCCGCCAGATGGAGTCAGGGGTTAAGCCACTCCCCCCTCCATTTTGTCGAGCCTGGTGGACCCGCCAGGAGCTGCCCGGGAACCAGTATGCAGAGCTTCGCATAGCGGCTGGGGAGACTGGAGCCCGGCTCGAGCCGAGCCCAGCTGACGATGGGATCCCGAGGAGGGCAGATGGGTTTTGGGTAGTTGGCCCATCGCCTCTTGGGGGTCCCGGAAGCAGCCGGATGAAACTCGCCCATCACACTAGCCACCATCTTCGCTGTCCGGACGCTGAGAAACTGACCCACAACCAGATCAACTGAGAAAAACCAGTTCGAAGCCCAGATCGCGCGCCGCAAAGCGGCCGCCTGTCCACTAAAATAATGAAACAGTAATGTCTTTTAATGCACTGTATTCCATGAAGAGCAATAAAGTTTATCGGGAAGGAGATATAAAGACGAAAGAAATGACATACAGAATCTGCCAAGTAGTTGAGGTGCGGGAGGGGGAGGGAGGTGGGGACATTGGTGATGGTAGATGGGTTTGGGTGGAGGGGATGGGTGTTGGAACACTGTGGATCCAAAACTCTACATGAGCATCTTTCAATTGTATGTCTAAAATGGTGTAATGATATTTGGGGAAATAATAAAATTAAATTAAAAAAATAAATTAGGGATGTACCCAAAGCTTCTTTATCCAGTCATCGATTTTCAGGCACTCTGGTTGCTTCCAGATTCTGGCTATTGTGAATAATGCTGCTATGAACATAAAAGTAGGGATGGTGTTTCCTCTGCGTAGTTTTGGTTTCCCAGAGTAGATTCCCAGGAGTGGTATGGCTGGGTCAAATGGGAGTTCAATTTCTAGTCTTTGGAGGAAAGTCCATATTGTTTTCCAGAAAGGCTGTACCAGTCGGCACTCCCACCAACAATGGATGAGTGTCCCCTTTTCCCCACATCCACGCCAGCACTTGTTGTTCTTGCTCTTTTGAATATGTGCCAGTCTCTGTGGTGTAAAGTGGTATCTCATTGTTGTTTTGATTTGCATCTCTCTGATGATTAGTGATGATGAGCATTTTTTCATATGTTTTTTGGCCATTCGAATTTCTTCCTTGCTGAAGTTTCTGTTCATTTCTTCTCCCCATTTTTTGATGGGGTTGTTTGTTTTCTTCTTGTAAAGTTCTACCAGTGCCTGATATATCCTGGATATTAACCCCTTATCAGATGGGTATTGGGTGAATGTTCTTTCCCATTCTGTGGACTGCTTTTGTATCTTAGTCACTGTTTCTTTTGAGGTGCAGAAGCTTTTTAGTTTCATGTAGTCCCATATGCTTATCTTTTCTTCTAGTTGCTTTGTTAGTGATGTTTCACCTTTGAAGATGCCTTTAGCATTGATGTCGTGGAGGGTTTTTCCTATATTTTCTTCAATGTACTTTATGGATTCAAGTCTGATATTGAGATCTTTAATCCATTTTGATCTGATTTTTGTGCATGGTGTTAGACACAGGTCCAAATTCATTTTTTTGCATGTCACTGCCAGTTTTCCCAACACCACTTGTTGAAGAGGCTTTCCTTACTCCATTTTAGACTCATTGCGCCTTTATCAAAGATTAAATGATCATGTGTTTGAGGTTGGGTGTCAGGATACTCAATTCTATTCCATAGGCATATCTTTTTATTTGTATATCTCACGGTGGTATAATAAAATACTTTTAAAAAAGAAAAAATAAATTAGTGAGAAGGAGCCAAAGCTGAAAATTTAAGGACAGAAAGCAACAAAGACTCCCAGTGTTGAGTACATCTTGTCCAGGTTCCAGAAGGTTTAACCTGTTAGTTATGCATCTTCAGAAGCTATTTCCAATGAAAGAAGCATCTTAAATTTATCAAGTCAGGTAACTGTGAATTCAGACACAAACTTTGCTGTCTTTGCAGAAGTACATCCACAACTCAGTCTTGTGGTTGCTCTATTATCCAGGTCTACATCTGCAACCCGTGCCCATACTTCTTAATATTTGCCCTCTGAACCATTCAGTCATGTGACAACTCTATTCATCACACCTCAGACTGCAACACTTATACTTTCTGTGGCAAACCTATAGATTTGAGTATAGATCTGGTTGCTCTCTATGACTTCATGCTAGTAATACTTTCTTTTTAGTTCTGTCTATGTTTTCCCACAGAAAGCCTTCACAGCAACTGGTGGTGGTAAGAATTTATAGAGCCTTAAAGCATAGCCAGAAAATAGACTAGGTCAAGGTAGCACTGAGCATAGCTTCATAATCCACATCAGACCTCAAAATCACAAAACAGAAACAGCAAAAAGCCCTGAAGAAGATCTTTCAAGGAATGCAAAGAGCAGCATTCAACTTAATCCCTCAGAGAGAGAGAGAGAGAGAGAGAGAGAGAGAGAGAGAGAGAGAGAGTTGTCTGAGTTCTGCAGGGTCTCCTGTGCATTCCAGGCTGACAATCATCCCCAAACTGATGGACAAAGAAACCAGACCACAGATTTGTTGGTAATAAGTGTCCATTTAATTCAAGGGAACCCAAATAGTTATAGAGAAATCATGAAGATTTGGTAAGCAATGAACAAATGTAAAGCCCCTTTCCTTCAGAGGACAATCTGCTAAAACATTCATGCAATGACAAGATTCTATCTAGGGGCATGCTTTCTTATTTCTTTTACTGGTAATTCATTTAAGCAATCATATTACATTTACTTCTTCATAATATTTCTAGTCATTTTATATGAACACAGTAAAATACATAGACTTTATCTAACCCTGGATTAAGCTAAAATCGTCTCTCTGAATTCATGGCAAAGGGTAGCTTGCTATATTTCCCAGACTATGGTTCTCAGGCTAAGTTAGTTTTTCCTAATCCAAACAGGATCCATAATAAGTTGTTTATTTTTGGATCATGACAGAATTTGTTCTGTGACTGTGCTCTTATTTTATAATACATTGCTGTCCCAGGTTGAGGCCAAGGGTACCTTATTCATGGCGTGTCCTGGGTCCATTAAAGTCACATAGCAGGACATACCTTTTTGGGGTATAAGAAACTAAGGTCAATCTAAGGGCAACTGAGGCTTAAATTAGGCAAATATCACTGATGCAGGAGCAAATATTTCAGAGTCAATTAACACCTATATTATAAAAGCATAGCATTAACTATCTTCCTATGTCTATAAAAAGGACATTGTTCTAACATAAAAATATGCAAATGACATAAAAGAAAAAAAGCAATATTTCACTTACATATGCAAAGTTCAAGGCATTCAGATGGTTTTAACTTTGGAAGTTATTGTCTGATTAGGGGATATTTGTGACTAACAACTAGGAGAATAAGGACACAAAGGAGAGGTTAAATTTATTTATGTATTTATTTATTTGTTTGTTTATTTATTTATTTATTTTTGCTTTTTGGGTCATACCCAGCAATGCTCAGGGATTTCTCCTGGCTCTGCACTCAGGAATTACTCCTGGCGGTGCTCAGGGGACCATATGGGATGCCGGGGATCGAACCAGGGCCAGTGCAGGCCGGCCGCATGCAAGGCAAACACCCTACCTGCTGGGCTATTGCTCCAGCCCGAGAGGTTAAATTTAAACACAGAAGATCGGGGTGCCCGGTGGGACAGGGTGTGCTTCCACAGAGCACCGGAATGGATGTAATCCAACTGGGGTAGTTTCAAGTAGGTGAACTGTAGAGATTTACCCTTGAAACACCTTAGATAAAATAGAGAGACCATATAGAAGCCCACCAACCTCAGTTAGTGAGGCAAATGGTATGGAAGTCTGAAATAGTAGCAAACATTACTGTATCCTCTCAGATAATAACTATATTGGCACTATTAGGAGGATGTTTAATTACTTCAGAGAAACAATAGTACAGATAAAATAAACTATGATAATGAAGGATTACAGTTCCAAGCATTCTAGGTTTAACATTGGGTTGTGCTTTCTCATCCAGCAGGAGCTTAGTTTAATTGAATTACACCCATTCCAGTGTTCCTGGGGTCACACCCTATCCCACCAGGGGACACCCAATCTTCTGTGTTTAAATTTAAACTCTCCTTTGTGTCCTTCCCAATATATTAGTCACAAATATTTCCTAATCAGATACAATAACTTACAAAGTTAAACCTGATGGCTTTGGATTTTGTATTGCCTTTCTCTTTCCTTTATGTACTTTATATATTTTGTTAGAGGAATGTCCTCTCTCTATAGACACAGGAATAGAGTTAGTGTGATGCTTTTGTAATATAGGAGTTAATTAACTCTGAAATGTTTCCTCATGGGAATCTATCATATTTCCTGAATTAAACCTCAGTTGCCCTTAGATTGATTTTAGTTCCTTATGACAAAGTCGGAACATCCCGTATGGTCTCCTGAGACCACCAGGAATAATTCTTGAGTGCAGAGCCAGGGGTAACCCCTGAACATTGCTGGGTGTGACCCAAAAAAGCAAAATAAATAATAATAAATAATAAATAAATACATAGATAGGTAAATAAAAAAAATAAAACAGAAAATTCAAAACATAAATAGCTCATACAAAATGATGAAAATAAATATCTTCATCTCAATAATCTCAACATAAATGTCTTGAAGTAATTAATCAAGAAACACACATTGGCAAGATGGATGGGTCAGAAAACTGAATCCAACTTCCTGCTGCCTACAAAGACACATCTGAACAATCAGGATAAACACAGGCTCAAAGATAAAGGTTGGTATGAATGGATGGACATGGAGAGTTTCAAGCTGAGTGAACTGAGCCAGAGGGAGAAGGATAGACATTGACTGATTGTACTCATTTGTTGGACATAAAAATCATATTATGAGACTGATGCTCAAGGACAGTTGAAGTAAGGGTCAATGGTTGGAAACCTGCCACAACTGGGAGGCTGGGAGGGTAGTTAGGACAGAAAGAATAGACCACTATGACAATGATAGTTGGAAATGATCAATCTGGACAAGAACTAAGTGCTGAAATGAGGTAAAGAAATATACATGATAATCTTTTAGTATCTGTATTGCAAAATATAATGCCCAAAAGGAAAGAGAGAGAGAAAAAGGAGAAAAGAAAATGTCTGTCATAGAGGCAGGCTGTGGAGGAACACAGTGGAGGGAGAAAAACTGGGAAGCATGGTGGTTGGAAATGTATACTGGTGAAGGAATAGGTGTTGGAACATCGTATGACTGAAAACCAATCATGAACAACAACTTTAAAACTGTGTATGTCATGGTGATTTGTCGGGATCGCCGCGGGGTTCCCAACAGTGCCGGGAAGTGAGTTCCCTTCTACCTCCGGGCCGGTGAGGAATGGATGAAAACTCAGGAATCTGTTGCAGTTTTAAAAGGGCTTTACTATTACAGGTTCCAATTTACAATCCAAGAGCAGGAAAGCCTCCAGTCTCTGCATTCCCAGCTAGGCCCCATTCAGGTGCAGGCTAAGATGGCTGCCACCACGTGTTGGGGCCCAACAGAGAATGAAGAGGACGGAGAAGCAAAACAAAGGGAAACCGAAAAGGGGGTAAAAGAGAGCAAGCTTCTTTCTTGCAGCTTATTTTATAGCTCGAAATCCGCCAAACTCCCAGCCCAGCCCATTCTGGGCTGGGCTATCTAGGGATGAAAATTCAAAGCCTTCCAGCAGAGCTGGGAGGAGCTTCAAGCCAAATGTAAACTTCTCCTGGCAGGGTCAAATGCCTTCAGGTAACCTCTCCCAGCACCTCACCCAATGTCTTTTTATATGCTAACGTTTTGAGCCAAGACCCTCCAGGAAATACCTCCACAGGGTAGAGAAAGGGGCTCTTAGAGGAGTCCTGCAACAGTGATTCAAACAAAAACCAAATTTATAGGTTGAAGGACTAATTTTGGAGAGATGCCAGCAACTGAGTTATTCCAGATATGCCTACTTGTTACCTGGCCTAGATCTCTAGAGCCTTAGCAGAGGATGCAGGCAGACTGAGTCCCATTCTAGCTAAAAGCCCAGTATTCAACTCTCCTATATCTTGCTCAGGCCACTGTCAGATAAACAGTCTAGCTTCACAACAGATCTTGGAGGAATGTCAGCAGCTGAGTTATTCCAGGTAGGCCCTGCTGCCACTAGACATATATCTCTGCAGCCTTAGTGGGGGAGTGGGGATAGATCAAGTCCCACCCTGCAAAAGGCCTAGCATTCCACCAAGCCACATCTGGCTCTGGGCTCTGCCAGAGAAATATCCCAGCTTTAGAACCGATCTCAGAGATACAATTGGAAGCTTATCATTCCAGCTCCAAAGCTCATGAAGTTTATGGCTGTGCAACACTTTCAAATTTCACAGAGCTGACTTCCCAATAGAAGCACATAAAATTAGATGGGAAAATTGAGTAAAAGTCCACTCAGCTCAGTGAGTGAAAACAGTACACAGAAGACCCAACTCACACCTAACAGCTCTGTAAATCCTAAGACCATGGTTTTAGCCATACCATTATGAGATATATGATGCAATAAGCAATATAAAGTAATTATTTTATGCCTGTCTAGGGAGCAGGCTTGGGAGGGAGAGATGGGAAACTTGGGATATTGGTGGAGGGTGGGGCACTTTGGTGGTAGGATTGGTGTTAGAGTATCGATTGCTTTAAATAACTGTATTGTGAAGAGCTTTGTAAAGCAAGGTGCCTCAATAAAGTTTCACTCCATGCAAAAAAAAAATCACTATATCACTGTCTCACTGTATCACTGTCTTCCCATTGTTCATCAATTTGCTCAAGTGGGCACTAGTAACATCTCCATTAGTCCTGTCACAAGCAAGTGTAACCCAAGGGCATCTGCTTGCTCCAGGGAGAGGAGGAGCCCTAAACCATTCTTCAGGTCATGGAACTGAGGTCCATAAATACTAGTTTTTGGCATATCAAGTAAATAAAATATGGGTAGCTTGCCAGGCTTTGCCGTGTAGGTGGTATAGTCTCAGTAGAAGGCTCTCATCTCGAGCATTTACTGATAAAACTTAAAGGGGGAAGATCAGGTTTTCTCTTGGATGGAGCTCTGAGGAACTATGAAGTCAAGATGTTGAGAATGACTGCATGATGTGTGGTTTGCTCTGGCTTCTTGCCAGGCTTACCGGTACCAGTTAGAACCTGTTTAGAACTGTATACAGTGTATAAATGTGAAAGATCTTGGGAAGGACCTATCCTAAAATCAGCATTTTCTAAGAATATTGTGCGGCCACAAAGTGGCCACACACCAAGGGAGCTGTGGGTCTGGTGTGGGTGGGTCTCTCTCTTCCGGGGGCAACTGGCATGGAGGCGGAGGAAAAGGCAGGGCCCAAAACTCCACTCCGAGTCTGGCCAGTGTGGTCTCTCCCCTGCCCATGAGAGCAAGCCCTTGGAGCAATGTTGGACTCGGTCAGGGGCTGGCCTAGCCCCTTACGGGAGGTCGGCTCCATGGGTTGCCTCCACATGGGGCCAGCCGAGCAGTGCAGCTGTGGGTCTGAAGTGGACGGGTCTGGATTTCTTCAGGGGTTGCAAAATAAAAAGCAAAAATAAATAGGAAATATTATAGGATACTCTTTTTCCACCCCAAATGTTCTTTTTCTGTGTGTTGTGATATACCTGTGGCAAAGAAGGGTTGGAAGATGTCTTGCCTGCCTTGACAAGCTTAGGACAGACACTGCATGTATATCTGTGTTATAACCCTTTCTTTTTCACCTCTGACTGGTTGCAAAGGAATTATGTTTTGTTCTGCTCTGATTTCAGCTAGTGAGAGTGCCCTGACCCTGTAAGAGGTTCCTGCAATGGTGAGGCACAATTGTGGCTGAAGGTGAATGTAAATCTCTCTAAATAAAAGCTGAAATACTGGAAAACCACTTTCTTATAGATAGACATTCTGTCCTGCATTCCAATGCTTTTACCCACATTAAGTGATACTTTCAACTGCTATTTTCAGACTGCTCTGAATATCTCAATTGCTAAAAACTCAAAGCAAGTAAAAATGCTTTATTTTCTCCTAGCCTCCCACTTGTTCACAAACAGAAGTGATCTCTGTATGGAAGGAAACATGCTTCTCAAGATGATGCGAGATGGAGAATTGCAATAGGAAAAGGGTAAGAGAACAGTATGAAAGTCTTGGGAGATTAGCGCCAAATCAGGAATAAGATTCTCAAATTGAGTTAAGTTTGGACTTAACTGAGGTTCCATTGTTAGCTTCCCAAAATAATATAACTATATTCAGAACTTTACTTACTAGCTCAAAAACACCTTTTAAGTCTTACAAATGCTAACCTATTAACATTCTACTTGCTAATAGATGGGGTGGGTGACTTAGTTTATGCCCAGGGACAGTGGTGGAGTAGTTTTTAAGCTTTGGTAGTGGTACAGTAAATTTGTACTCCAAAATAATAAACATTAACACTATAGTAACCATGCTACTACAACAATAATGAAACAAATTCTCCTGATGCAACAAGTTCTGAAGGTCTGAAGAGAACAGATCAACTATGATAAATAATAATATGATTAGAGACTTATTTTCTATTAAAAATTACTTTGCCTCTGAAGATCCTCCCGATACTGAGAGACATGAATTTGCAAATAATGTCTTTCTCTGAGTCTGGAAGTATTTGTGTCATTTTCTTCACTTTTGTTGACATTTTCCCAATAATTTATGAGCGTCCCTTGATATATGGAAGGATCAATACTATATGTGTCTTTGGGAAGAAGTGACAAAACGACACTAACATGCTCTTGTAAAAAGCACCACATTTCTCTTGTCATAGTCAATATTTGGAGCTGGTAAAACATAAAGGTGAGTCTTTGTGCATATATATGTCTCCTTGCATATTCTAAATCATGGATCCTTTTTTAAATGTCAAGGGGCAGTTATTTTTTAAAATAATTAGCAAACAGCATCAGGGTGATCAAGAAACATTCTTAAGGGTGCTATGAAAGTGAACAGTAAATATTGTTTACTATACCTAAAAAGTAGCTTTTTTATGCATTGATATTTCAACTATACCTCTCAACTATATTTAAAAAAATAGCTTTTTATGCATTGATATTTCCTGAAATATTACATTTGAACAAGGTTCTCAATTTTTAAAGGGTTAAAATTAGAAACAGCCCAATATTAAAACGGGGGAAAGAAATTAAACATTTATTCAACTATAGCCAGTAAACATAGAGAAAGAAGTTGTTAACATAATTGTTTATTAGGGGAAATGCAAATTTAACTGATCATGAAATATAACTTCACGGCAATTAGAATTACTATTTTATATATAAAAGAGAAAATAACAAGCCCAAATGAAAGCATGGAGAAACTGGAACCCCACTGCTGATGAAAACATAAAATAATGCAGCTGCCAAGAAATTTGGATGCATACTTTAATTTATTTAAAAAGCAGGGCTAAAGAAATGTGGCCAGACCTAGTTTTGCCACCTGGCTCTACATGAACCGCCTGACTATCAAGAAAAAGCTCTACTGCATTGAGCCACTAGTACAGTTGACTGGAGAGGAACCCAAAGCTTCCTGAGGACAATCATAGAAATTTCACCCTTAATTGTCCATAAAAATACATAAATAATACCACAAAAGGCACATGAAAATGTGCTCTTCATCTTTAATCATCAGGGAGATGCAAATCAAAACAACAATGAGGTACCATCGCACACCACAGAGACTGGCACATATCCAAAAAAGCAAGAACAACCGGTGCTGGCGTGGATGTGGGGAAAAAGGGACTCTCATCCACTGTTGGTGGGAGTGCCTGCTGGTCCAGCCCCTTTTGGAAAACAATATGGGCATTCCTCCGAAAACTAGACATTGAGCTCCCATTTGATCCAGCAATAGCACTCCTGGGAATATACCCGAGAGACCAAAAAACACATAGCAGAAACACCATCTGTACTTCTTTATTCATCTCTGCGCTATTCACAATAGCTAGAATCTGGAAATAACATAAATGCCCGAGAACAGAGGACTGGCTAAAGAAACTGTGGTTCACCTACACAATGGAATACTATGCAGCTGTCAGAAAAGACAAAATTATGAAATTTACCTGCAAATGGATGGACATGGAGACTATCATGCTGAGTGAAATTAGTCAGAAGGAAAAGGACAGACATAGAATGACTGCGCCCATTAATAGGATATAAATAGATACCAGTGTTTTACTAAGTGTGGGGAATGGTAATGGCAGATTAAAACTCACCATTGAATATAGACAAAGAGACTTAAGTGATAAACTCTAAATATCTGCAGGGCTAGCCACAATGTGTAAAATAAGAGGGAGAGAGATGTAGAGACAGAGATAGAGGAGAGGAAACGGGGTACCTGCTATTGAGGCAGCATGGGGGTGGGCGGGAGGGGTGGGGTACATTGGTGGTGGAAATGGGGCACTGGTGGAGGGATGGGTGCTGGAATACTGTATTACCAAGAACTAATTATGAACACCTTTGTAATTGTATGTCTCATCACGATCATGATCACGATCTTCCCGTTGATCATCTATTTGCTAGAGCGGGCACCAGTAATATCTCTATATGTCCTGTCTCATGCCAATAGAGCCAGGGGCATCGGCTTGCTACAGGAACATAAAGAGCCTCAAACCATTATATTAGGTCATGGGAATGACCAAATGTAATTGTTACCGGAATTTGGCATATCATATACAACACGAGAAGCTTGCCAGGCTTGTTGAGCGGGAGGCAAACTCTTTTAAACACCTCCAAATAAAGCATTTATTGATGAACTGTGCAGCCGCAAGCGGCCACGCGAGCCGGGCTGTGATGGGCTGGTCTGCTGCGTGGAATTCTGACGAGAGGGAAGTCCAGAAGTGGAAAATGGCGGCGCCCGTGGAGTGAGGAGCGGTGGTCTGGCTTGTTGTGAGGCTCTGCCGAGGTCGTGGGCCATGTCTCATGGTGGTATAAAAATTTTTAAAAATCACATAGAGATACAATAAAATATCATTCTTTCTTTACAAGGATTTCAGTCTTAACACAAGCTGCAACATAGATAAACTTTGAAGACATTGTGTTAAGTGAAACAAACTAACCACAAAAGACGAATAGGGTACCTAGAGTAGTCAAATTCATAGAAACAAAAGCAGAATGGTCAATGACAAAAAGCTTTCAAGAAGAATAAATGGTGACATATTGTTTAACATGTACAATTTCTAGCACAGAGAGATAAAAAAGAGGTTAAGAGATTTGCTTTGCATTCCACTGATCCTGGTTATATACCTTGGTAGTACATATGGACCCACAACAACTGCCAGGTGTCAATCTTGAGCACAGAGCCAGAGTAACCAGAGAGAACCATTGAATGTGGTCTAACCCTCCCTTCACACCACATACAAAACACTACAAAATTAATAATAATAATAATAATAATAATAATAATAATAATGACAACAAGAACAACGACAAAATAAAAGTGGACAGTTTCGTTTTGGGAAATTGAGAACATTTTGGAAATGGATTACTACATATGTGTGAATGTAGTTGATGATCCACTGAATGTTATACTTAAATATAATTCAAAGTTTAAAACTTGGTGTTCTTTAGAACTTATAACTTTTTTGCTAATAAAAATGTTTTGGGAACTTTTGCTTGCTTCTCCATCATTCTAGTGAGACTTGCCTCTGGATCACATCACGGGGCCTACACTGAACAGGAGATAGTGCTCCTCCCTTCTAGTTCGGTCCCTCCACATCCAACCCATACCATACTAATGGGCCTTCACAACAACTGCTGAATGCTGTAAGCAACAGATCTACTAAGATTACACACTGTTCATAGTTATATTCCTTTTATGTGGTGAAGAAGACAGAGATGGAAGAGAGAGACCCCCATTGTAATTCCTCAGCATCATCCAAGGGGTCAAAATAGAAAAACTCAGCCCCAACACAGCAAGCACTCTAGAAAACAAGTGGAGAAAACATCAAGAAGTCTACCAATCTACTACTACAATCAGAAATGACAGAAACAAAAATCATGGTCAGTGATATAAAAAAAATCAATATAACTCTGAACAGCAGAAAAACAGCTATTGAACAATTGATCAAGAACCTCCAAGCTGAGAACAATGAACCATCTAAAAAAACAACAGAACATAGGAAATAGTCTGAAAACAAATGAATAGCATACCAGAGTACTAGGGGATGAGTTCAAAGGAACAATATAAAAAAAAGAATCTTCAGAGTTAGTATATCTATATAGAAGTACCGAGGTACATTAGCCACAAACTGCCCACCACCCAGAAAACTCTGTAAACAACCACCAAAACCCCCACTGTACTACCCAGCCACACAAGAACATTCAAGTTGCAATCTGTAACAGTCATAATGGTAAAACAACACAGAATTCCATCAAGCTCAGTGAGCAAGGCCACTTGCCAAGATGAGTCAAGCATTAATGATGAGCTGTATAACTTCTCTGATAAGGAATTTCGAAGGGAGCTGTTAAGGATGCATAAGGAGCTCAAGGAAGCAATGGAACACAGAGTCAATAAAATGCAAGAGGACATGAAAGCCGAAGAGAGAAAATGGAAATGAAAATGCATGCAGAAATTACAAACATTAAAAATGTGGTCGGTGAAATGAAAAACTCATTGGAAGACCTTCACAGTAGAGTAACAGCCATTGAAGAAAGAATAAGTGAGCTCCAAAATGAGGTGCAGAGACTTTTTAGGCAACAGCAGAAGATGGAAAAGACTCACAGTAAATGATCAGACAACAAGAGATAACTGAGATGAAGCCAAAAGGAATAACATAAGGATCATTGGAATCCCAAGTAACAGAAGAAACCCTGATGAAGAAGCAAATATCAGAGCAATCATTGCTGAGAAGTTCCCAGAACTAAAGAGAGCTTGCTCTCAGATTCAGGAGGCCCGAAGGGGACCACCTAAAAGAAACAAAAACAGGAATACTCCAAGACATATACTAATCAAAGTGACAAGAACCATAGATAGAGATAGAATACTGAAAGGAGCAAGATCAAAAGAAGGAAATCACATACAAAGGAAAATCCCTAAGGTTTACAGCAGATTTTCCAATGGAAACACTCTGAGCCCAAAGACAATGGTGGGATATCATGAAAAGACTCAAGGAAATGAAGGCTTCACCAAGAATTCTTTACCAGGCCAGAATCACATTCAGATTTGAAGGAAAGATACAAAACTTCATAGATAAGCAATAGCTCAAGAACTTCATAGACTCAAATCACTTCACTTATAGCACTTGTCTTCCCATTGTTCATCGATTTGCTTGAGCAGGCACCCGTAACATCTCAATACGTCTTGTTACAAGAAAGTGTACCCGGGGGCATCTGCTTGCTCCAAGAACAGGAAAAGCCTCAAACCATTCTTTCATGGGAATGAGGTCCATAATTGTCACTGTTTTTTTGGCATATCAAATAAAACACGGGTAGCTTGCCAGGCTCTGCCATGTAGGTGGTATACTCTCAGTAGAAGGCCCTCATCTTGAGCATTTACTGATGAAACTCAAAGGAAAAAGATCAGGCTTTCTCTTTGGAGGAGCTCTGAGGAGCTGTGGAGTCTGGATGTTGAAAATGACTGACCTCATGGAGTGGGAGTTGCTCTAGCTTCCTGCTAGGCTCATTGGGATGATGGGTCACAACTAGAACCTGCCTAATACTGTATACAGGGTATAAATGTGAAAGATCCTGCGAAGGACTTGATCCTAACATCTAGTACTAAGACTCTCACGTGGCCGCAGAGCTCCAACGGAACTGTGGGTCTGGCTTGTGTCTCTTCCAGGGTAGCTGGCGTGGAGGTAGAGGAAACCACAAAGGAGCCCAAATCCTCAAAGCCCCTGGCCGGAGTTCAACATTGCTCCATGGGTTCAATCACACATGCGGGGAAGGGGCCACGCTGACCAGATTTGGAGCAGGGATTTGGGCTCCTCCGCCCTTTCCTCCACCTCCACGCCAGCTACCCCAGAAAAGAGACATGCTAGACCCACAGCTCCGTCGGCAACCCTGGAAGAGATCTAGACTCAACCACTCCAGACCACAGCTGCGCCTGCTCAGCCTCACGAGGAAGCAACCCATGGAGCTGACTTCCAGTGGTTGGTAAGAGGCTCGGCCAGCCCCTGGCCAAGTCCAACATTGCTCCAAGGGTTCTCTCACACGTGTGGGGGAGGGGCCACGTTGACCTAACATAGACTTAAAACCAACTTTAAAAGGACTGAGAGAGCTACTGTAAGATAAGATGAACCCTAAAAGCGCAACAAACTTATTCAAAAAGATGGCACAAAATACTATGGTAATAATCTCTTTCAATGTCAATGGCGTAAATGCACCAATAGGAGACACATAGCGGCAAAATGGATCTTAAAAACTGAATCTAACTTTCTGCTGCCTACAAGAAACACATCTGAATAATCAGAGTAAACACAGACTCGATATCAAAGGCTGGAAAAATTCTCCATGCAAACAAATCTTTGAAAAAGACCAGGGTGGCCATACTAGTAATTGACAACATAAACTTTTGGCAGATAAAGGTTAAAGGGACAGTGAAGGCCATTTCTTAATAATTAAGGGATATGTATATGAGGAAAAAGTTACACTCCTAAACATATGCAAACAAGGAGGGGCTGCAAATACTTAAAACAACTGCTAATAGACTTCAAAGAAGATATTGACAGTAACACAATAGTAGTCAGAGACTTGAAAACTGCTTTATCTACTCTTGATATATTGAAAACACAGAAACTCTCAAAGGAAATACTGGCCCAGAAGGAACAAATGTAAGAAAGAGGGCTGGTGGATATATACAGATATTTTCATCCCAAAACGCTGAATACACATTTTTCTACAGTGCACATGAAACATTCTCCATGATAGACCACATGCTGAGCCACAAAGCATACCTCAATAAAATAAAAAGATAGAAATTGTGTCAACTTTTTCTCAGATCATGATGCATTGAAAATTGAAGTTAACACACACACAGAAACAGGAAGTCAAACAAAACACCTGGAAAATGAACTGTTCCCTGCTGAAAAACCAGTGGGTCATAAAGAAATCAATCAGGAAATCCAAAGATTCCTGGAAACAAATGAAAATGAAGACACAAACTATCAGAACTTGTGGAACACAGCAAAAGCAGTGTTAAGAGGAAAGTTCATAGCTCTGCAAGCATTCATCAGGGAAAAAAGAAAGGGCCCACATAAATAACCTGACTTCAGCTCAAAATATTAGAAAAACACCAACAAAAGGACCCAAACCCAGGAAGAAAGAAAGAAATAACAAAACTTAGAGAAAATCAATGAGCTAGAAACCCAAGAAAATGCAAAAGATTAATGCAACCATTAGATGATTTTTTTAGAAAATAAACAATATTGACAAACCACTTGCAAGACTTGTAAGGACAGGGAGAGAAGCCAAATAAATAGCATCAGAAATGAAAAGGTGGATATAACAGAAACTACAGAAATCCAAAAGATCATAAGAGATTACTTTGAGAGCCTGTATGCCACGAAACATGAGAACTTGGAAGAAATGGGTAAATTCCTGAAGTCCTATAACCTCCACGGTTGAAACAGGAAGATCTGCTATACAAGAATAAGCCTATCACTATTGAGGATTGAAACAGTAAATAAAAAGTCTGCCCAAACACAAAAGTCGAGGTCCAGATGGACTCTATAGTGAATTGTTCCAGACCTTTAAGGAGGACCTACAGCCAGTACTTTTCAAGCTCTTCAAGGAAATCGAAGAAACAACACTCCCAAATAGCTTCTATGAGTCACATATCACCCTGATACCCAAAGAAGGTAGAGACAACACACACACACACACACACACACACAAAAACTACAAACCAATCTCCTTATTAACACAGATGCTAAGATCTTCAACAAAATACTAGCAAACAGAATCTCAGGACTCATCAAAAAGATTATACATGATGACCAAATAGGATTCATCTGGGAGTGCAAGGGATGGTTTAACATTCACAAGTCAATCAACATAATACATCATATAATAAATAAAAAAAGTAAAAACCATATGATCATATCAATAGACCCATATGAAAGCATTTGACAAGATCCAACACCCGTTCATGATAACAACTCTCCATAAAATGAGAATTAAAGGAACCTTCCTCAATATAATTAAAGCCATCAACCAAAAGCCCACAGCGAGCATCTTTCTCAATGGAGAAAACTGAAAGCCTTCCCCTAAGATCAGGTACAATACAAGGTTGCCCACTCTCACAACTTCTATTCAATATAGTACTGGGAGTACTTGTCATAGCAGTCAGAGAAGAAAAAGGACATTAAGGGCATCCAGATAGGCAAGGAAGAAGTCAAGCTATCACTATTTGCAGATGGCGTGACATTATACTTGAGAACCCTATACTATCTACCAAAAAAGCTCCTCTAAACAATAGATAACTATAATAGAGAGGCAGGATACAAGAGCAATACCCAAAAGTCAATGGCTTTCCTAAATACAAATAACAAAAAGAGAAGAAAGGGATATGAACAAAACGATCCCAAATTGTGCCACAGAAAATCACATGCCTAGGAATCAGCTTAACAAAGAGTGTAAAGGACCTGTACAAAGAAAACTGCAAAACCCTGCTTCAAGATATAAAAGAGGACACAGGAAATGGAAACACATTCCCCAATCAAGGATTGGGAGAATCAACATTGTCAAAATGCTAATACTTCCTAGAGCTCGATACAGATTCCATGTGGTCCCTATAAGAATACCCATGACAATCTTCAAAGAAATTGACCAAACACTCCTGAAATTTGTATTGAATAATAAACCCCTTTGGATAACTAAAGCCACTGGTTTTATTATACCAGTGGTATAACAAAAAATTTTTTTAAAAAGAATCTTCAGAGCCCCCTGAAGAATTAGATGGCAAATGTGATGAAGAAATAATAGTTAAATAAAACATAATTAAGAATTTTCCAGAGTTGGGCTGGAGCTATAGTCCTGACTGGAGGGCATTTGCCTGGCATGCAGCTGACTTCGATTCAATTCCCCGATATTCCATATGGTCCCCCAAGCACCGCCAGGAGTAATTCCTGAGTGCAGAGCCAAGAGTAACCTCTAAGCATAGCTGGGTGTGACCCCCCAAAAAAAAAGAATTTCCCAGAGTTTAGGAATGTAAGTACTGAGATCCAAGAGTCTGAAAGGTCCCAGAGAAAATGTGCTCAAATAAAACACCAAGACAAATTGTACTCAAAACAGCAAAAGTCAAAGACATAGACAGAATGTTGAAAGCAACGAGATTAAAAAAATAAGAATTTACATACAAAGGAAAATCCCTAAAATTTTTAGCAGATCTATCTAATAAGCCAGAATCGAATGGAGGGATATAATATAAAACTAAATGATATGAAAATCTCAATGTGGGGCCGGAGCGATAGCCCAGCGGTAGGGCGTTTGCCTTGCACGCGGCCGGCCTGTGCTGGCCCGGGTTCGATCCCCCGCATCCCATATGGTCCCCGAGCACCGCCAGGAGTAATTCCTGAGTGCAGAGCCAGGAGAAACCCCTGAGCATCGCCGGGTGTGACCCAAAAAAAAAGCAAAAAAAAAAAAAAATCTCAATGAGAAGCATATATTCTGTCCAGCTAGATTATCATTCATGGTTGAAGGAATGATACAGGGCTTCAGGGACAAGCAACAGTTTAGGAAATTCACAGCCTCAAAACCAGTTTTGCAAGAAGCATTGAAGAGCTTCTTTAAAGGACAAACTTCCCAACATGTGCCCTTGAGTATGCTCCACACTAATGGTGCATATGCTTACCCTCTACAATATTAAAAATATTGTTTACTTCTAGCTTGCTTAAAGATTTTATACACTTTTCACAATTACTTAATTTCTCACTTATATTGATTGTTCTACATCTGACCAGTTTTGTTACATCCAAAGACTTTCATTGCAATCTGTTTATTAATAAAGACATTAAACAGTATCACTAATGTTTTCTGATAGAAAGTCAATATTTCCTTTCTTAGAATATATCCTTTCTTAGGATAAAACATTTTTTACTTTTATATGCCTATTCATATTTTCTCATTTAAATTTTCTTAATTCTCTTCACTCTTTCTAGATTTTGCATTTGTAAATATTGCCTGTTTCATGAAACTCTAAAATATATCAGCATAGAATTTTTAAAAAATGCTTTCTTGGGACCACAGAAGTAATAAAATTTTAGGGTGTTTGCCTTGACTATGCCTGACACAGGGTTGATTCCCAGAATCTTATATCATCCTCAAAGCACTTCCAGGAATGATCTGATGATTTGTAAGCACAGAGTCAGGAATAACTCCTGAGCATTTCTGGATCTAGCTCCTCAAACAAGAAATAAAATTAAAAAAGCTTATTTTATGACAGGGAAGATATGATAATAGTCACAATAAGATCCAAGTAAAAATAAAATTTAATGCAATTAAATTTTAAATTTTAGGTGCCAGAGTTTAAAACTTAATTATGTAAAAAAAGAATAGGTAGTATATTAAGTGATTTGAAATTATTTGTATATGTTAAAATCATATGAAAATAGACCATCTCAAATGTACTTCTACTGGTATGTTTTCTGATAATTCCATTTAGGTTTCCTTAAAGCTTTGTTAAAACATGCAATATAAAGTAAATATGTATCTGCCAAGGGGGTATGTTGGCGGTGGTTGGGAGGAAACCTGGGGACATTGGTGGAGGAAAGGTGGTAGTGGGATTGGTGTTGGAACATTGTATGCCCAAAACAACTCTATTATTAATAACTTTGTAAATCACATCATCTTAATAAAAATTCAAAGAAAATAAAATTTTACATTGTATGAGACAAATCATTCTTCATCAATTACTACCAAAATATCATTTTACCTTTTAGGAACAAGAATTATTTTGTCACCCATTATATTTTTAATTTTCTTTTCTTTCTTGTATTTTTTTATTATTGTAGCACCATTCCATGCTGCTCTCTTCCATGTAATGCCTTCAAAAACATAGAACAAATAGCAAAAAAGACAAAGAACAGGAAGCTCCCCACTCTCCACACCAGGTGCGTTCATGTGGCGGGCACTCCCGAGGCACTCAGTTCCAGGTTAAAGGGCTGGAACTTTGAGAAGGGTACCAAACCACACCCAGCTTCTTGGGATCTTCCTCCAGACGACATCCACCGCTGAAGCCCTGCAGTTCCCCACTCTCCCCACCAGGTGCATTCCCGCGGAGGGCACTCCTTGAGGCACTCAGTTCCAGGTTGAAGGGCTGGAACTTTGAGAAGGAGACCAAGCCACACCCAGCTTCTTCAGCTGTTCAGCCGGACTACTTCCACCCCGAACCCCTGACTCGGGAACCTCCCACCGACACCCCAAAATTTAAAACCGCGCAGACACTAGTGCGCCTGCGCCGGTAATATCTATCTACCTGAGATACCACTGAGCATTTGCCCCTACATTCTTTGCTATCCATCCCTAACTGAAAAGTAATTCAGGCACCTACTATCTCTATTGACTAGTCACCCAGAACACACATTTTCAACCTACGATACTCATTATGGTAAAGCAATGCAGAAATCCTTCAAGCTCAATGATTGAAGTCACTAATACAGATGAGTCAAGCAATAACAATGAGTTATATAACCTCTCTGAAAAGGAATTTCAGCAAGGAGCTGTTAAAGATGCACAAGGAACTCAAACAATGGAATACAAAGTCAATAAAATACAAGAGGACATGAGGGCAGAATTGAGTAAATTTCAGACCAATGTACAAGCAGAAATGACAGATATTAAAAAGGAGGTAAGTGAACTGAAAATAGAGGGGAAGGGCTCCAAAGCAGGGTAACAGCTACTGAAGAAAGAATTAGTGATCTCGAAGACGAGGTTCAGAGATTCTCTAGACAACAACAGAAGGTGGAGAAAATACTCACAATCAACGAACAGATGTCAGAGAAAATCGGGATGAAGCCAGAAGGAACAACATACGCATTATTGGGGTTCCAGAAGGGCAAGAAGAAAACCCTGATGAAGAAGAAACTGTCAAAGCCATCATCGCTGAGAAGTTCCCCACACTGAACAAATCATGCTCCCAGATACAGGAGGCCCGTAGGATACCAACTAAAAGAAACTCCAATAAGAATACTCCAAGACACATCCTTACTAAAATGACAAAAACAATAGACAGAGATAGAATACTGAAAAAAGACAAAGAACCTCCATCTCCAGGCACATATCTTTGACTTCACCATTCTACCATTCTCCCTGCATAAACATACACCTCAGAGACCTGTGTTCTATGAAAGCAGGATGAGAATGCTATTTGGGTCTCCCAAAGAGGAATCGAAAGAACTATGCTTGGAATATCACGCCTCACTCAAGTGAAAGAAGGAATCTGGATCTCCAACCTCCACTGCTGTTTCAGAGTCAAAGATGCTGTCTCATTTGCCAAGGCATCGAAAATCAGATTGGCTGGACATGTAATGCGATTTGGAAATGACTGCTGTACTAGAGCCATTACCGACTGGATCCCATGGGATGTCAAAAGATCATGTGGCTGCCCACCTACAAGATGGTCAGACTTTTTGACAAGACCCTGAACTAACGATTTGAGGCTCTTTGTATTCCTGAAGCCACCAGATGCCATTGGTCTACACTGGCATGTGATAGGGTCAAATGGAAATATTACTGGTTCCAGCTTGACCAAATCGATGAATAATGGGATTTCAAGTGATCAAGCCGATGGCACCATTAGATAGACATTTACCAAGCTGTTTATGATTTTCAGTTATACAATGTTGCAGCACCCATCCCTCCACCAGTGCACATTTTACATCATTAACGTCTCCAGAATCCTTCCCACCCTTCCCCAGCCTGCCCTCTATAAGAGGCATTCTTCCTTTTCTTCTCTCTCTTTCTCTCTCTCTCTCTTTCTCTTCCTCTCTCTCTCCCACCTCTTATGCCTTGTGTCTTTCCATACATTTAGTAGTTATCATACATATCCCTTTGCCTAAATTCAATGCTCAGTTCTTGTCTGGCGCTACCATTTTCAACAATCAGTATAACAATGGTATATATTTATACCCCATAGACTAATGTAGTCATTATATATCTGTCCTTTCCCTTCTGACTGATTTCACTAAGCGTGGTAGTCTCCATGTCCATCCATTCGGAAACATATTTCATGACTTGGTTTTTCCTGACAACTGCATAGTATTCCATTGTGTAGATGCACCATAGTTTCCTTATCCAGTCTTCTGTTCTCAGGCACTCAGGTTCTTTCCAGACTATGCTATTGTGAATAGTGCTGCAATGAATATAGAAGTGTAGATGATGTTTCTGCTGTGTGTTTTTTGGGTCTCCTGAGAATGGTATCACTGGGTCAAATGGGAACTCAATATCTAGTTTTTGGAGGAATGTCCATATTGTTTCCACAAAAGGCTGTACCAGTAGACATTCTCAACAACTGCATGAGACCCTTTCTCCCTGCATCCATGCCAGCACTGGTTGAGGAACAAGAATTTATGGATATTCTGTTTTCTAAATATTAAGTACTGCCTAGTAAGTACCACATACAAAAATCACATTTGGACAGCATAGATTCAAGGTACTCCAGATAGAGCTCAGAAAATGGAATAAAGAATATGTACATATAAAAATCTAGAAACTTTGGGAACTGCCTAATGCCTAACTTCATCAATTGATGTCAATGAACTATTTCAGTTATAGCTCTCATAATGACATACTACAAGTATGCATTGATAGACACAGTTCAGATAAAAAACTGGGATTGGGTGGGGGTACTTGAAAATTGGGCAATAAAGTCCATTTTGTTTCAGTTAAATATAGATGCAATATTGGAGGTCATATTAAAAATAACACAGAAATAGAAGGATAAGTCAGAGTACAGAGGGCACATGGTACAAAGGGTAGAATACTTGATTTGCATGTCTCCAACCCAGGTACAATTTCTTGCACCACATATGGTACCCCAACCCAGGAGTGATCCCTGAGTGCAGAGTCCTAGTACCACCCAAAAATAAAGATGGAGGCCAAATAAGTTAGTTAACATAGAAAGCATAGAATGACTAAAATGCAGGTATAAATGCAATGCTACAAAATTGTGGTGGCAGGACCACTAACCTTGAACTATCATTGAATAATGCAGATTACTTACAGAATTGTGCTGATGGTGAAGATCATTCAACTTCTTCCCGAAGCTCTGAACCAAATGAGATGAAACATTAATAGGAGAAAAATGAGCATTCCTTAAATATACCACATCCAGTGTTGGTGAGAAATGCTTGATGTACAGAAGACCACTGGACAAAAAGGAAGGTGCCATTCCCAAACCATCTATTCACATATAAATGAAAGATAGTGAATCATAACACTGAACCAAGTCACCAGTGGAATTCCATTGTCATAAAAACAATGTAGCTCTTACCTCCACTTATGTCCTTTTTGAGGAAAGTGACTGCTTCTGAACACAACAGGAGATTTCAAGGTCTACAAAAGCTAAGCTTTTTTATTTTTTTATTTCTTTTAATTTTTCTTATACTATGTGAGATATAAATTACAATGATGTTCATAATTGGGTCTCTGTCATACAGTGTTCCAGCACCCATCCTTCCACCAATGCCCCATTTCCACCACCCACATCCCAAACACTCCGTGCCACCCAACACCAAACTGCCCCTATTGCGGCACATTTTCTTTCTCTTTCTATTTCTCTGTCTCTGTCCCTGTATTTCTCTGTCTCTTCTCTTACACATTGTGGTAGCTATGCCTTTTTAAATGTCATTCACATATAATCTTCAAGTTTCATGAATTCTCTTTTTTTTGTTTGTTTTGGGGTCACACTCAGTGATTCTCAGTGGTTATTCCTGGTTCGACACACAGGAATCTCTTCTGATGGGAGATCTGGGGATGATATGTGATGCTATAGATTGAACCTGGAACAGCCATATGCAAGGCAAACACTCTATACTCTGTACTATTTCTCCATCCCCAAATTTCATTAATATTTAACCTTATATTGCTCTCATCCTACTTCTAACTTATATTTCATACAATTAAGATGAAACCATATGACTATAATTTCTTCAGAAACAACAAACCAGTACAGCCAAATACTAGGCTACAAATTCAAATCACAAAAAAAATTCATTAGCATATAATAGAGCCTATGTGAGGTGCTGGGAGAAATTACCTAAGGGCATTTGACCCTTCCTGCTTCTAACAATAGTGGGAGGTCTGAGTTGCAGGGGTATAAAACTAGCCTGCTTCCTCTCTCTCACCCTTTTTCCTCTTTTTGCCATTTTGGCTTCCCTTGGCATTTTGTTTCTCCGTCCTCTCCATTCTCTGTTGGGCCTCAACACATGGTGGCAGCCATCTTGGCCTACACGTGGCTGGGGCCTAGCTGGGAACCCAGAGTCCGGAGGTTCTCCCTGCTCTTGGATTGTATATTGGAACCTGAGATAAGTAAAGCCTTTTAAAACTGAAAAAAAAACAAAAAAAATTCATTATGTTCCTATATGCAAATAGTGATGCAAAAAGAGAAAGTGATTAAAGAAACCTAAACAATGGGGGGGAGAGATCAGCTTTTCTCTTGGGTGGAGCTCTGTTGAGCTGTGGAGTTCGGATGTTGAAAATGACGACCCTCATGGTGTGGAGGTTCCTCTGGCTTCTTGCGAGACTCTATTGGGATGGGGGTTAGAACTCATCTTTCCTCCCGGCGCCTCATAATCAGCTGAGTACAGGGAGAGCTGGTAATAGCTTTGCCCCGTGTGTCTGAGTCTTTGGATCACTGTTTTTGAATGGGGTAGTCTCTTTAATCATTTTCTCTTTTGCATCACTATTTGCATATAGGAACATAATGTATCCAAGAATCAACTTAAAAAAAATCGGTGCAAGACTTTACCTATAGAGCTACAAGTCAATTAAGAAATAAAATATTCCTGTTCTTATATATCCTAGTCCCTATCTCAGATAATGGGAAAATATTCTATGTTAATGGGTGGGAAGAATCCCATAGTCAAAATTACCATGCTATCTACTATATAATAGACAAGTCCACCCTACAGCGAAGACTATTTCAAGCCCAGGTAAACCAGACCAGTAAATGCATGAGAAGAGAGCCTATTACTGAGAGTATCCACCCGCACAGTTGAACCTGGCAAGCTACCCATGTCATATTTGATATGACACGAACCAGTAGCAATTATAGACCTCATTCCCATGACCTGAAGGAATGGTTTGAGGCTCTTCGTGTTGCTGGAGTGAGCAGATGTCCTTGGGCACACTAGCACATGACAGGACATATAGAGATATTACTGGTGCCCACTTGAGCAAATCTATAAACAACGGGGAGACAAGTGACAAGTGACTTAAAATACATCAACACACATTCTTCCTCCTACATAGTTTTCAATTGAATTTCCTAGGCAATTCATAGTGGAAGTTAATGAAGGAAATGTAGACCAAGTAGGGTAAAATGAGAAAAATAAGAGGGAAGTGGAAGACTTAATTTATGGCATGAGACTAGGATTTCATAAGTTTGTCAGTTTTGAAGGCATTGAAAAACCAGGGAAGTCACTTAACATGATGTTTCCCAGTGCTAAGTTCCCATTGTTGTAGGCAGATAGATATGATAGAGATCATGGCAATGAAATTCCAAGGATGTAATAAAACCAATAACTCCAAGGCTGCAGAAATTTCATTTTGCAGAAACAGGAACTAAGGACTAATAAGGCTTCACCTGGAGCCAAGACACTCAGGAAGGCTGAAGCCCCCTCCCTGAGAGAGAAGCTTCAACAGGAACAAAGGAAAGGAAAGGGAATTTCAAGCGAAAACCATCCACCACTTTTAACACTAACCTCTTGACAACCTCTTAGCAACAGACTCTTACCCAGGTAGAAGATCCATGTGGGGTGGTTTGGGGAAAACTTATAAAAGCCATCTTGAGCAAAGGAACTGTGTGCATATGCTGCCAGAACCCATATGCTCCTTGAGCCCATGTGGCAGAGCATATGTGGCACCTGAGCACATGTGTCCTCTGAAACTTCCCTCTTGAGTTGTGTACTCTCTCACTTTCTATCCTCCTTCCCCCTCCTAAGAGCCTCCAAATTAAAGTTGTTTTACCACACTGCTCCTCTACTTCCTAAATTCTTTTCTGTAAAGAAGACTAAGAACCTGGAAAACCATGGTTAAGTCTTAGGACTGACTTTTCTGCAGAGAGCAATTCTTCACTCCAGCTTAAATGGCTCCCCAAGACTGAATTGTGCTAACCTTCCCAGCAGGTCCCAGGGTGGCAGAGGTGGATTAGGAGAAAGTAACCATCTCTCTCCTCCATGCCTCACATAAGCCATTCGTGCGGGCCCACCTACATCACCATGTCTGCCAAAACAATCAACGTCTTCCCTCTTAGGCAAGGCCCATACACAGCAACACTACTCACATACACAACTGAAGCATTAAAGGGCTCCTATTCTATGTCTAGAGAAAATGATTTTTTGTTTTGCTACTCAATAAATATAACGCAGTCCATAAGTCACTGTTAAATAAGTGGAGTTATTGGGAGATTATTTTAAATCATGTGATTGCATTAATGAGAAATTGATAGTAGTTTTATTAAGTTATGCATACTAAACTGGGGAATTCAACTTTTATTTGATTACAATATTAACTCCTGTGTTTGAAGACTTATTTGCCTTTTATAAAGTAGTAAACAAGAACTCAGGTAACTGAACCAGACTAAAAGTTGCCAGGCACTCCTAGTCCAGATTCCAAGAAGATCCCTCAGGACACCAAGCAGTCCTTACACTCAGCTCCTTGTGACAGGTTTTAGCCAAGGAGCAGAGTGATAAGGCTCATTGGATAAACACTAAAGTGAGAACACCCATTAAAATTTCTGGTGTTTTATATTATCACTATCACTGTCTTCCCATTCATCATCGATTTGCTCGAGCAGGCACCAGTAATATCTCCATATGCCCTGTCTCATGCTAGTAGAGCCCAAGGGCATCTGCATGCTCCAGGAACATAAAGAGCCTCAAACCATTATATTAGGTCATGGGAACGAGGGTCTATAATTGTTACTGGTATTTGGCATATTAAATATGACACAGGTAGCTTGCCAGGCTAACCATGCGTGTGGCATACTCTTGTAGTCACCTTAAAAATACAGCATTTATTGATGAACCGCATGGCTGCAAGGCGGCCGCACGAGCCAGGCTGTGATAGGCTCATCTGCTGGGTGTAGTTCTGACGAGAGGGAAGTCCAGATGTGGAAGGAGGCAGCCCTCATGGAGTGGGGGTCGTCTGGCTTGTCGCGAGGCTCTGCTGGGGTGGCGGGCCAGGGCTAGAAGCACTATGTAAAAAAGGAAGCCTCAGTTTAACCTTTCCAGCTGCTATGAGCAGTCCTCATTTTTTGGCTCCCTATCCTACATTTTTTTACATCTTGCAAATTCCAGGACTCTTTCTCATAAACAGGGAGTTAATAACTGTCCGACATAATATTCTACCCCAGAGTTTATGTTTACCTGCTATTGGGGTTTTTTGTTGCCCCCAATAGTATTGGGGTCCATTGGGTTCCCTGGTCATGGTCGAACCAACAAGTGACCTCTCAGGCCAATGAAAAAAGAAGCAGGACGACCAGTTCTTTGAAAGTTCAAAGCTTTACTTTTTCCAACTTCACTTCACACCTACTGCTCACGCAACCTCTGCCACCACCACACTGGCTGACTCCATACAGACTATGTGTGCACCCATACACATAAGCCAATCCCCAACTGCAAGACTAAAAATTCTCTCCCAAGGCTTGGGGCAGGGCATAATCACGTTGACTTTGAAGATATATCCTGGTTTCCCTCTCACAAAATCCCCAGGGCAGTGGTATAATATTTTTTAATAAAATCAAAATGGCGGTATGATTTTTTTTTAAAAAGGTTCCCAGGAAATCAAATCTACTTCCCAAGACTTCACTAGATCACTAGACATCCCGTTGTTCATCGATTTCTTTGAGCGGGCACCAGTAACATTTCCATTTGACCCTATCACGTGCCAGTGTAGCCCAATGGCATCTGCTTGCTTCAGGAATATGAAGAGCCTCAAACAATTTGTTCAGGATCTTGACGAAGAAGTCTGACCATCTTGTAGGTGGACGGCCACATAATCTTTTGACGCTCCCATAGGATCCAGTTGGTAACGGCTCTAGTCCAGCGGTCATCTCCAAATCGCATTATATGTCCAGCCCATCTGATTTTCGATGCCTTGGCAACGAGACAGCGTTCCTGACTCTGGAACAGTGATGGAGGTTGGAGGTCCAGATTTCTTCTCTCACCTGGAGTGAGACATGATATTCCAGCCACAGCTCTTTCAATTCCTCTTTGGGAGACCTGAATAACATTCTCATCCTGCTTTCATAGGGCCCAGGTCTCTGAGGTGTATGTTAATTCAGGGAGAACAGTGGAGTCAAAGAGATGTGCCCAGAGCCGGAGATTCTTTGGATTTTTAGCTATTTCTTCTATGGTGTTGAAGGCATTCCATGCCACTCTCTTCCTCCTGTGCAGCTCAGGTTTTAGGTTGTTCATCATGTTGACTTCTCGACCTAGGTACACATAACTCTGCATTCAGAGATGTTTCTTCCATTGAGAGCGAATGGGTCCTCTGGAACTAGTTCATTTTTCATGAACATAGTTTTGTTGAGATTGAGCTGTAGACCTATATTTCCACATTCTTGGTCGAAATCAGCCAGCATTTATGCCACTTGGCTATTGTTTGGTGTTATTAGAACATCAGCAAAGCAAGTGGTGTAGTCCCCGACTGTCTATCTTCATTCCCATTCCTTCCCATACTAATTGTTGCATGATGTTCTCCAAGGGTGGTACTGAAGAGTTTTGGTGAAATGGTATCACCCTGCCGAACCCCCTCTTTGGACATTGATGGTCACTTCTTTGTAGACTGGTGAGATCCTGGTGGTGAACCCGTAATACAGCTCACGAAGGATCTTGATGTATTGGGTCTGAACACCATGTTTGGCTAGTGCTTTGACGACTGCTTCAGTCTCCACAGAATCAAAGGCTTTCTTTAAATCAATGAACGTTGATCTCCACCACCCAAGACTTCTCGGGAGCCATGGACTCAGGCTGGAGCGAGAATTGCTTTTTGCAGGAAAGGAAAGTCGGTCCTGGCCTTACCCAGTGTTTTCTCAGGGTTCTTGTCTTCCTCGAAGAAAAAAAAATTTTTTCAGGAGTAGATCGAGCAGTGAAGTAAAACAGATTTTATTGTGGAGGTTTTACAATGGGGAAAGAGAAGGGAAAAGAGAGAGTAACCCACTCAAGGGAGAATGAGGGCTGCCCAAAAAGCAGAGTGAGCCCTGACTGATTTCCAAAGGGTTTTTTATTCCTGTGGTTTGGAATGTTCTGAAATCTTCTGCTGGGCCATCAAAGGTTGATGGGGGGGTTAAGGGATGGGCGGAAGAAGGTGGATCCAGCTTCCTCAGTGTCTATTCTTGATTAGTGGGTCTTATCAAGTCTCCATTCCTGGTTCCAAAAGGTGATAGTCTAATGGTGACAGTTGACTGCCATGCAGGGCTCCCCTGCTCTCTGCCTGCCTACTTCAATATGATCCTTTTTATACCTTTAAAATATTTTATTATACATCAATATGATTCAAACTATGTTCCCTGTTGGGTGATGCCCCATTTAGCTTCCAGTTACACTTAGCTTATAGCCCCTCTCAGATCTGCTAGGGAGGCTTTGAATCAGCTCTGGTGCTTGTAATAGCCAGAAGGCCACCTGAAGTGCTGAATTTCTATAGAGTTGTTTACCTGTCAGGAGTAAAATGGTAGGCATGCGGGTTCTAGCCCTGGCCCACCACCCCAGCAGAGCCTCACAACAAGCCAGACGACCCTCCCCCCCGACTCCATGGGGGCAGCCATTTTCCACATCCGGACTTCCCTCTCGTCAGAACTCCACCCAGCAGACCAGACTATCACAGCCCGGATCATCGACAGCCACCCTGCAGCAGATTTTTTTTCAATCCGGCCCAGGTATGCTGAACCAGAGACTCTAAGACATGGGACAGAGCTGCTACTTGCTCTACCTGTGCCCAGCCGCTCATGAGGCGCCCGGGAGGCATGGCGGGTTCTAGCCCTGGTCCGCCACCCCAGCAGAGCCTCACAACAAGCCAGACGACACCCCCGACTCCATGGGGCCGCCATTTTCCACATCCGGATTTGCCTCTCATCACAACTCCACTCAGTAGACCAGACTATCACAGCCCGGTTTGTGTGGCTGCTAGTGGCCATGCGGTTCATCAATAAATGCTTTATTTAGAGGTGACTACAAGAGTATACCACCTGCACAGCAAGCCTGGAACGCTGCTCGTGTCGTATTCGATATGCCAAATATCAGTAACATTTATATTAGGTCATTCCCATAACCTAATATAATGGTTTGAGGCTCTTTATGTTCCTGGAGCAAGCAGATGCCTTTGCGTTCTACTAGCATGAGACAGGACATATGGAGATATTACTGGAGCCCGCTCTAGCAAATAGATGATTAAATGGAAGATAGTGATAGTGAAAGTGAATCATCTCTAGATAGTCCAGCCCACAATGAACTGGGCTGGGAAGTTTTGGTGGTTTTCTATCTATAAAATAATCAGACAGAAGAGAGACAGCCCCCTCTTTTTAATTTTGTATTATACCACAGTGAAACATACAATTACAAAGGTGTTCATAATTGGTTTTTGGTAATACAGTATTTCAGCACCCTTCCTTCCACCAGTGACCCATCACCACCACCAGTATATCCACACCACTTCCCGCCCACCTCCAGGCTGCCTCAGTAGCAGGTACCCCCTTTCCTCTTTTTCTATCTCTGTCTCTCTCTCTGTGCATCTCTCTCCCCCCTTCTTTTACACATTGCGGCTAGCCCTGCAGACATTTAGGGTTTATCATGTAAGGCTATTTTTTGTATATTCAATGGTGAGTTCTAGTTTGACATTATCATTTCCCCACATAGTGTAAAACACTGGTATATATTTATAACCCATTAATGAATGCAGTCATTCTATACCTGTCTTTTTCCTTATGACTAATTTCATTCAGCATGATAGTCTTCATGTCCATCCATTTGCAGGTAAATTTCACAATTTCATCTTTTCTGACAGCTGCATAGTATTCCATCGTGTAGATGTACCACAGTTTCTTTAGCCAGTCCTCTGTTCTCGGGCACTTACGTTGTTTCTATATTCTAGCTATTGTGAATAGCTAGAAGTACAGATAGTTTTTCTGCTATATGTTTTTAGGTCTCTAGGATATATTACCAGGAGTGCTATGGCTGGATCAAATGGGAGCTCAATATCTAGTTTTCGGAGGAATGCCCATATTGTTTTCCAAAAGGGCTGGACCAATGGGCACTCCCACCAACAGTGGATGAGAGCCCCTTTTTCCTCAAATCAATGCCAGCAGTGGTTTCTCTTGCTGTTTTGGATGTGTGCCAGTCTCTGTGGCATGAGATGGTACCTCATTGTTGTTTTGATTCGCATCTCCCTGATGGTCAATGATCAAGAGCACTTTTACATATACCTTATGGCTATTCAAATTTCTTCTTTTTGGAACCTTCTGTTCATTTCTTCTCCCCATTTTTTGATGGGGTTGGCTGTTTTTTCTTGTGAAGTGCTACCAGTGCCTGATATATCCTGGATATTAACCTCTTGTCAGATGGGTATTAGGTGAATATCCTTTCCCACTCTGTGGATTGTCTTTGTATCTTGGTCACCGTTTCTTTTGAGGTGAAGAAGCTTTTCAATTTTATATAATCCCATTTGTTTATCTTTGCTTCCATTTGCTTGGTCAGTGGTGTGTCGTCTTTAAAGATACTTTTAGTTTTGATGTCGTAGAACATTTCTCCTATGTTTTCTTCGATGTACCTTATAGATTCATGTCTGATGTTGAGATCTATAATCTATTTTGATCTGAATTTTGTGCATGGCTTTAGAAGGAGGTCTAAGTTCATTTTTTCACGTAGCTGCCCAGTTTTCCCAGCACCATTTGTTGAAGAGGCTTTCTTTGCTCCACTTAATATTTTTTTCTCCTTTATTGAAGATTAAGTGGTTGTATATTTGAGTGTATTTCAGGATATTCAGTTCTATTCCATAGGTCTACGGGTCTGTCTCTATACCAATACCACACTGTCTTAATTACAACTGCTCTGTATTAGAGCTTGAGGTTGGGGAAAGTGATACTTCCCATCTGCTTTTTCTCAAGGATTGCTTTAGCTACTCGTGGGGGTTTATTAATCCATACAAATTTCAGGAGTGTTTGTTCAATTTCTTTGAAGAACATAATGGGTATCTTCATAGGGGAAGGCATTGAATAAGCTCTAGGGAGTATTGCCATTTTGATAATGTTAATCCTCCCAATCCATGAGCAGGGAATGTGTCTCCATTTCCTCAGGTCATCTTTTATTTCCTGAAGTAACATTTTGTAGTTTTCTTTGTAGAGATCCTTTACATTCTTTGTCAAACTGATTCCTAGGTATTTGATTTTCTGCAGCACATTTGTGAATGGGACAGTTTCTTTAATGTCCCTTTCTTCTCTTTCGTTGTTTGCATACAGGAAGGCCATTGACTTTTGGGTATTGATTTTGTACCCTGCCACTCTGCTGTAAGAATCTATTATTTCTAAGAGTTTTTTGGTAGAGAGTTTAGGGTTTTCCAGGTATAATATCATGTCATCTGCAAATAGTGACAACTTGTCTTCTTCCCTTCCTATCCAGATGCCCTTAATATCTTTTTCTTCCCTGATTGCCAAGGCAAGTACTGCCAGTACTATATTGAATAGAAGTGGTGAGAGTGGTCAGCCTTGTCTTGTCCCTGATCTTAAGGGGAAGAAGGCCCCATTTTTTGCTCTTCGGCTTCCCTGCCTGACCGTCCTCTCTGTTTTCTGTTGGGCATCAACACATGGTGGCAGTCATCTTGGCCTACACGTGGCTGGGGTCTAGCTGAGAACCCAGAGTTCAGAGTTTTCCCTGCTCTTGGATTGTTTATCGGAACCTGTGATAGTAAAGCCCTTTGAAAACTGAGCTGGAGTCCTGAGTTTTCATCCAGTCCCCACCCGACTCGGAGGTAGAAGGGAACTCCTGGTATTGTTGGGGACCCCAGCGGCTCCTCAACATTTCCCTAAACAGATTAATGACCCCATCCCCCTCAGGGCCCTGTCTCCAACAACAAATAGTCTTGCTTTGCTCCAAGCAAATGTTAAGCGCTCTGCTCCTGCAAGTTCATTTCCAGCTTGTCAGAATAAAGCTGATACTGGCCTTGCTCTAATCTTTTCGGTCAGAGTATTGTTTATTCTAAGAGTAATCGTATTTCATAGCCAGGAATGCTTACTTCCTGGTACCATGCAGTCCCTTCTAGGTACCCATATAAAGGATATTAAAATCAACCCAAGGACATTTAGACACCAGTTAGAAAATGACAGTATGTCAAGGAGTAACTCACAAATACACTGCCCCCAGTCTCCATTTGTGTTTATAAAAGTACAAAATCTTTTATCCTAAACATAAGCAAAAAGGCTTATAAAAAGGAGAAAAACAGTCCCTCATCAGCAATGCAAAAATCCAGGGCTAGGTAGAGAGTGTGATCCGACATCTGCAAGCTAAGATAATGGGAAATACTTAAGGCAAATAGCCAGACAAGGATTTGTTAGATCCTTGTATCGTCTGTAATACTTGTCCATTGATAAGAATCACAAAAGTCCAATTTTCATTTAGAAGGGCTTATAAGAAAACCCTTACTTTAACTTCCCTGTGTTCTCTATAATACAAAGGACCCAGTTTTCCCTACGAAAACCCCACAAAAAGTGCCATAGTTATATTAGTCATATACTAAGTTCCTCCCCTTAAGGGGAGGCCTTTACCTTTTCTTCTACTTTCCAATAAATTTTCTATTTTCCAACTATGAATCAGGGCATCTTTATTACTCAATATTTTCATTCTTGAAAACATTGAAGAACCTGAGAGTTGTGGATGAACACAAAGACCTGCTGTTACCAGTCCTGCAAAATGGTACCATTGCACTGGTACCTTTGACCCCATCCAGCAGTGATCTGTGGCAGAGAATAAGACAAACATACACATAAGGAGACCAACATATAAAAAAGACAGACACACAGACACACACACACAGATATGCACACACATACAAAGAGTGTCCAGGTTTTAGGCTTTCCTGGGCAGCCATCAGTGTTCTCATAGATAAGCCTGTACAGTACAGTATTACTCCGCCACAACTCCCCAGGTTCCCAACGTGTCAGCAAGTATTGACAGAGGCATTAAGGACAGTTAGTAGGTACCTCAACATCCAGTAGGTACATGAAGAGAATAGCCTGGGGCATTTCAAGTGGCTGTTTGGAGAAACTTTTACAATACAGTGATGTCTTGATAGTTCCTTATCCTATTTTTACCCATGCTGCTCCTATATCTAAACACCCTAAATAGTCTTATTCTATGCTTACCTGTACTATTTTTGCAACCAGCAGATATTAGTCATCTATTCCATTCTTTTCTGCTATATTATTCTGTCCTGGGTGTACTTTTGCAAACCATTTGCATTCTTTTTTTTTTTTTTTTTGCTTTATTGGTCGCACCCAGCAATGCTCAGGAGTTACTCCTGGCTCTGAACTCAGGATTGAAGAGAAAGGCAAAGTGCTGGGGGGTGGGGGTAGGGCAAATGGGATGTCGGGTATTGAACAGGTAGGCTGCATGCTAGGCAAATTCCCTACCACTGGACTATTGCTCCAGCCCACAACCATTTATGTTCTAATAACTAAACTATTTTATGTAAAGCTATATGCCATCCTTAAGGATTTTTGTTAGGGGGACTAATTCCCACAACAAGTGAAGTTTTCTATTTACTAGAATTTCTTAATAGATCCTTTTTTGAAGCATAGTGACTCTACAATTCTTCACTGCATTTGTACTAGATCTATTAATTTTTCTTTTACCCTGTGTTTATTTTTTAACTATACAATTACTATCTGGAAATGTAATTATAAAATACATTTATACACACAGAAAAGCTCCTTTCAGTCTTACCTCCCTATCCTATTCCCCTCCACAGAGAAAGTCATTATCTTTCAGAGCTTTTTCTTCTCCATTTTTTGTGTAACAAAGTTATAGAAAAATGTCAAAGTCCATACACTATGACCTCTCCTTAATAACATACCTTGGTGATCTTCCACGTTGTTACATACAGTTATCGTATTCTTTTTAGCTGATACAAATATTCTGTAATAAAGTTCTTCCACTGTTTAGTAAGTTACCCATTAAGAATTTCAACTCCTGGGGCAAGAGCGATAGTCCAGCGGGTAGGGCATTTGCCTCGCACGTGGCTGGCCCGTGCCGGCCCGGGTTCTATCCCCGGCCTCCCATATGATCCCCCCGAGCACTGCCAGGAGTAATTCCTGAGTGTAGAGCCAGGAGAAACCCTGAGCATTGCTGGGTTTGACCCAAAAAAGCAAAAAAAAAAAAAGAATTTCAACACCCATGTTCTCTTTACTTGTGTTACTCTTGAAATTTCCAGTAGGTACTGGCCATAGGGAAATTTTGTGTTGTGTCTGCACCAAAATTCATATGTTGAAATCTACCCCCATTCAGTTCATGCTTTTAGGAAGCAATGTAAATGTGAAAGTGATTTTCCTATGCTTATGGGTTCTTGAGAATTGTATGAAAGATTTGCATACAAAACTCAAAAGAAGTTAGTTTATTGCACAGATGGTTCCAGTTCCCTCCCCAGATGTCTAGGCCTTTCTATTTATTACCTGTGAACAACATCCTGGTCCTGTCCCTAATGCTGCTCAGTTCTGTGAACAAATTCTCTGTCCTGTCCCACACAGTCTGCCTGATTCCCATGAATGATGGCCAGGTCCTATATCTACATTGCTTTCTCTATCTCATTTCCACTTTCCCAGATTCAGGACAAAGCCACATGCACATGGGCAAGATCCCTGTGCTCCATACCTGCTACTGGGCCTCCCAAACTACCCCAGCAGTCCCTGTTGTCCTGTATGGCTTTCCTTAGACTCCAGTCACCACCCCATGCACATGGGTGAAAATTCTGTTCTTGGTGCCTCGCCACTATCTGGGCATCAGAGCCCTGCCTGTACCTGAGCTACACTGGGCATCCAAACCCTGCTCATAGCCTGGGTCTCCTAGCCCAGCCTGTTCTTGTATCTGCCCTTGTCGAGTGAACTGGAGCTCCCACCTTAGTTCCAGCTGTATCAGTGTGTCCTTTGGGAGGTGATTAATTCAAGAGGATGGAGCCCTCATGAAGAGGATTCATGACTTTACAAGAAGAGACCTCAGAGAGCTCCTTCATCTCTTCAGCCATATAAGGACATCATAAGAAGATATCTATTAACCAGGATGTAAGTCCTCATCAGACATCTAATCTTTTAGTGCCTTGAACTCTCAGAAATAGAAGAAATATAGATTGCTTAAAAGCCATCCAGAAAGGCTAATAAGTGCAGTAATATACTTTCTTTTTCTTATATAGCTGTTTTATCTTATTTATTCTGTTCTTCACTTTCTCCCTACTAATTCTCTATTTGAGATACAATTGTCTTGACTGAGAATGAGGGATTATTCAATATATATCTCTGATTTTCCTTTCCCCAGAATGCTAAGTTTGATATTTTTAACCCTGCCATGACCATATGACTCATCCACAGTCACTCCCTATAGCATTTTCTATTTATGTTCAGGGCCAATGTCAATTTATTTCCTTTATTTATACTTTCTAAGACAAATTCTTTCTAGAAATAATCATTTGCAGCACCCAGAAAACATGCCACCTGATAGAATGTTATTTGAAATATATACAAAACATATATCCCAGGACAAAATTGATCATAATGAATACCTGGATTGGAAAATACTAGTCTTTGTGTTGTAATGACTCAATCAGCTGAATACCAGGCTTAATTCATTCTCTGTGAGATTGTCTGTCAAATCCTGTCTTTGCTACCAAATCACCGTATTGTTATCAAAACATTATCCAGTTATTTAGCACAGATTTAAATCTGGAAGACATAATGTTCCCTGTATTTAGACATTATATTAAATCAAGCTTCCTCAATATCAATGCTTTTGTCATGTGGAAGGATTATTATTTGTTATGGAGGAATTTTCTGTGAATTGTTATTATTTCACAGTATTTCTGGACTCTACACAGCTAGATTCTCTCAATCCTCCCTAGGGAGGACTTATTAACATTTTTATAATGTACTAGTGTTTGAAGATATAGTATATTTTTGTTGTTAGGGTTGTAAACTTACATACTCATTATTAACATAAAGATATAGAGAAGTATTACTGACAGCCTTGTTCCTAAGAGGAACATTTTTAGTGAAAATAAAATGGGTCAATGCCTATTTCATAAATAGAAACTACAATCACAATTGCACCTCTTAAATTCAATACTTGAGTCCTAAAGAATTGTAAATAAACAAAACTTCATTCCCTCCACTGATAGAATTTATAGCTAGGAACCACTTTTATTTTTTATCTCTACCTAGACTTCTCAGACTTCAGGTGTTTATTAAGACCATGTATACAAAGCATTTGCTCGGCTCTAGGTGCTTTTTATTTTTGGGTCACACCCAGCAATGCTCATGGGTTACTCCTAGCTCTTCACTCAGGAATTACTTCTGGCAGTGCTCTGGGGATGCTGGGGATCGAACCCAGGGTCAACCAATATTTATTAAATATTAAACCAATATTTATTGAATATTAAACCAATTTGTGATATATCACTGTCTGTCTTCCCATTCATCATCGATTTGTTCCAGCGGGCACCAGTAACATCTCCATGTGTCCTGTCTCATGCAAGCAGAGCCCAAGGGCACCTGCTTGCTCCAGAAACATAAAGAGCCTCTAACCGTTCCATCAGGTCATGGGAATGAGGTCTATAATTGTTACTGGTATTTGGCATATCAAATATGACACGGGTAGTTTGCTAGGCTCTGCTGTGCAGGGAGCATACTCTTGTAATCATCTCTAAATCCAGCATTTATTGATGAACCACGCCACAAGCGGGCTGTGATAGGCTGGTCTGCTGGGTGGAGTTCTGACAAGGGGGAAGTCCAAATGGGGAAAATGGAGGCCCTCATGGAGTGGGGCTCATCTGGCTTGTTGCGAGGCTCTGCTGGGGTGGCGGGCCAGGGCTAGAACCTGCCATCCCTCCCGGGAGCCTCGTGGGTGGCTGGGCACAGGGAGAGTCAGTAGCAGCTCTGGAGTCTCATGTGATATATCAGTAATAAAAATGAAGGTGATAAGAGAACAAACTGTGAAAAGAAGAGAAATAAAAATTAATTAAGGGTTACCATAACTCTTTCCATGGAGTCAAATACGCCAGTCATAGGAAAAGGAGGGTTAGTATTATAAATGGCCTAGAACAAATTTGGAATTTGACTGTGATCACCTCAGCATTAGAAACCACAGATCCAAAGTCAACAGTCCCTGTGGGTCTTACAGGTTTCATCTCAGAAGGGATATGCAATTGGCAGAAACTATTAGCTTTTCTCAAGGTCAGAGAATCAAGAGAAGAAAGTCCAAATTTTTTGACAGTCTCTTTCTAGCCATTCACTGTCTTATACTCCAGAGAAACAGTAGCTTACTGTGAAAAAGGATTTCCAAGGTCAGAGAAGAACAGAAAACCCTGCAGCCAGAATAAAAGTAACTTTCAGTGAAAAAAATCCACCTTAGAAATCTCTAGAGAGTATCTATGAATGGTCCCCCACCAAAGATAAGCACTTCCATAATACTTTACTGTTTCTCTTCCTTTTCATCTCTTCGCTGACTTGATTTTTTATTGCTTGCCAAGTCAATTCAAATTCAGTCTCCTAGGTAAGTAAAATAAATGTATAATATATAATCATTTCTACTGTATCATGACACAAGAGGTCATTAGATACTGCTTCATGGTGCAAAATTCTAAATGAAATCACAGGGCTAATGGAGAAAATGAAGTTAGAGTAACAACAATAAAAGTACAAAAAATTTATAAAAAGAACTGCTAGAAAAGACAGTGCAGTTTTGTTTGTTATGCAACTCCCAGCCATTCTTGGCCCAGATATATAGCCCCTGATGGTTAGGTGCAATGCAGTGTTGTTCAAGTGCAGTGGTGCTATGGGCCTCCAGGGTTACCCACAGCAATGCTGGAGCTTGCTGTGCTGGAAGCTCAAACTCAGGGCCTCAACATGAATGCATGCACTTCATTCCCCTGGTCCCAGAACAGTTTTGTACATGTTAATTATTAAGCAATACTGAAATACTACAACAAACTTAACACTTTACCTTGAACAAAACTAAAGTTAGTTTATGGACGTGTACACTGTAGCATATACATTTTTGTGAAACAATGTAAGGAGTATGACCTGAAATCAGATGGAAAGTTTTAATTCTAAATGTGAACAAGTGTAGCTGGTAGATGCATGATGTCTGTGTACTTGTCTATCACTGCATAGCTTAATTCACCTGGGTATAGTTTTCTGTATTCACTGAGTGCTTCTTGCTGAAAGAAACATTCTCAAGCAAATAAAAATTCACGTTAGCTCAAATTCTCCTCTAATATATCAATCTCATTGAAACAAACTCAAATTTTCATAATAGATGTAGGTGAACCATCGTATAGTGATGTAGTTAGAAAGAAGATAAGGATAATGGCAGAATGGGAATAATCAGCCTACAATTAAGGTTCCACAGAGTACCTTCTGCATTACTATAGACATTCCTACAACTAAAGATATTTTTATGTTCCTACTTATTCAAAGGTCCTGAAACAAAAATGCCATTAGGGCTGAGGGTTTTATTCATATCTTAATGTGAGCACAGTGATCTGGTCCTGCTACCTTCTCTAGATGGCTAAGACAAATAAAATGTATGAGCGTTATTGACCCTTGCATTCTTCAACCTCTTTAAATGAGCAGACCAGCACTTATACTGCATACCAGCTCATGGACGGGAAGTTATAATCAAAACAGTAGATTAGTGATTTTCTACATTTCCATACCTATAGAGCAGGAATGGTCCATAAATTGGTGTAAAATGCTGATTTAAAGAACCTTCACAGAAATTAGTCAGAAGGAAAGAGAGACATAGAATGACTGCATTTATTTGCATGACATAAATATACCAGGTGATCTTACCAAAAGTGGAAATTACCACAAGCGTGTGGGAGTCAGAGGTTAGGTAAGATGTGTGAATAAATGTCAAAAGGTCTGATACCAACATAGAACTGAGCATTAAATACAGACAAAAAATGCAAATGATGGCTTCTAAGTGTATGTAGTGCAACCCACAATGTGTAGGAGAAGGAAGAGAGAGAGGAGATAAAGAACCTGCCATTTAGGCAGGACATGGGAGGGGGAGGGGATTGGGGACATGGGTGGTGGGTGATGGGCACTGGTGGAGGGCGGGGTGCTGGAACACTGTGTGACCCGAAACCTCCAAACGTGAACAACGTTGTAATTGTATATCTCATGGTGGTAAAAAAAATGTTTAAAAAAATAAATAAAGAACGCACAGCACCTATTGCTTAATAATAAATACAAGAAAACTGCAGACAAAAACAGGCCAAGTCTCCATTTTTTAATTTTCTCCTTGGTATTGTACTTTTTTATGTACTTTTCTTTTTTTTACTTTTTTTAGGTTCTCCCCACTTAGAATAATATGCCCCATAGTGGTGAATTTAGAAATGTCTTTAGGGCTAGAGATTTAGTACAGGGTTTAAGACATTTGTCTTGTGTGTGTTTGAACTTGATTTGATCCATTACTGCAAATGCCTCTCTTGCCCTCAGTACCACAAGGAGTAATCTCAGCACAGACCCAGGAGTAGAATCTGGACACAGTCAGATGTGACCCCAAAATGTGAAATAAATAGATGAATAAAATGTATATTCAAATTCTGATAATCTTCTTAAGGGATATAGTCTAATTCCCTCCTTTTGAGTATGACCCTGAATTTAGTGACATTCCTTTTCTTTTCTTTTCTTTTGTCTTTTCTTTCTTTTCTTTTGTCTTTTCTTTCTTTTCTTTCTTTCTTTTTTAATTTCTTTCTTTTCTTTTTTCATTTCTTTTCTTTCTTTTTCTCTTTGATCTTCTTTTTGAAGCAAGTTTAATCACTATTTATAATACTGCTAATGATAGGATTTCTTCCTTCTCCTCCTCTGCCTATGTTCAGTAAGCAGTTCTTATCCAGAGTGAACATTTCCAATTGTCATTGTGGCCCCTTCTCTATCCCAATGGCCTTTTCTCCAAGCATTTAAAACAAGCTTCCAACCACATAAGAAACAGTTGAATCAGGCTTCAAACCATGGAAGAGGAGCAAAACGATATTCTCTTAGTATCTGTACCACAAACCATATATCATCGAAATAAATGTAGTCATTTTATATCTGTCTTCTTCCTTCTGACTAATTTCACTCAACGTGATACTTCTCCATATCCATCCATTTATAGGCAAAATTCATAACTTTGTTTTTCCTAATAGATGCATAGTATTCCATTTTATGGATGTACCATGTACCACAGTTTCTTTATCCAGTCATCAGTTCTCAGGCACTCTAGTCATTTCCATATTCTGGCAATTGTGAATAGTGGTGCTATGAAAATAAAAGTACAGATAGTGTTTCCGCTGTGTGTTTTTCGATTCCCAGAATATAATCCCTGGAGTGGTGGGTCAAAAGGGGGCTCAATTTATAGTCTTTGGAGGAATGTCCATTTTGATTTCCAAAAAGGCTGTAGCAGTCGACATTCCCACCAACAATGGATGAGAGTCCACTTCTCCCCCCACATCCACGCCAGCACTCGCTGTTCTTGAACTTTTGTATATGCGCCACTCTCTGTGGTATAGATTATATCTCATTGTTGTTTTGATTTGCATCTCTCTGATGATTAATGATGATGAGCATTTTTTCACATGTCTTTTGGCCATTCGAATTTCTCCCTTGTCAAAGTTTCTGTTCATTTCTTCCTCCCCATTTTTTCATGGGGTTGGCTGTTTTCTTCTTGTAAAGTTCTACCAGTGCCTGATATATCCTGGATATTAACCCTGTATCAGCTGTGTATTGGGTGAATATTCTTTCCCATTCTGTGGACTGTCTTTCTATCTTGGTCACTGTTCTTTTAAGGTGAAGAAGCTTTTAGTTTCATGTAGTCCCA
>JAJIBD010015032.1:0-34087 GCA_021461705.1 Cryptotis parvus
CACTGTCTCACGCCAGGGCAAAATAAAAAAAAGAGAAAGAGAGAGAGGAAGAGAAAGATAAAGAGGAAGAAGAAAAGTGTCTACCATAGAGGAGGTCTCAGGGTAGGTAGAGAGAATCTGGGGACATTGGTATTGGGAAGGGTGCACTGGTGGAGGGATGGGTGCTGAAACACTGTAGGACTGAAACCCAATGATGAGCAGCTTTGTAATTATCTACTCATGTTTGTATAATAAAATTCAAAAAATTTTAACAATAAAAAAATAAACTAAAAAAAAAATAAAGAAGTAGATAGACCAAATACTACTGAATTTATATGGAACAATAAATCCCCCACAAATAGCTAAATCAATCATTGATGAAAAGAAGATGCAAGGCATCACCTTCCCCCAACTTCAAACTGTATGAAAAGTGTTAGTAATCACAACAGCAAGGTATTGGAATAAAAGACATACCTGCAGATTACTGTAACAGAGTTGGAAATCCTGACATGGTCCCTCAAATATATGATCACCTAAACTTTGAGAAAGGAGCAAGAAATATGAATTTGAGTAAGGAAAGCCTCTTCAACAAGTATTGCTGGGAAAACTTGAGAGCTACTTGCAGAAAATTTTGTTTTATCTTACAACTGCTGAATACATTTGAATATGCAGGGTCTTTTATTTAGATCAGTAGAAAACAAATTTCTTGACTGTCCATTCTGAGGTAAGCATTTTTGGGGATAAAGGAGAAGCATATTTTCTCTCTGTTCTGGCTTTCAAGTTACCTATCTATCTACAAGATAATGATGATCAGTAATCTGATTCACTTTAACATTTACACTGAGTATCACTTGCATCACTTGTCTTCCTGTTGATCGTCAATTTATGTATATATTCAGATATATGTATATACACATATATATGTACACATGTATACAAATTTATGTATATATACATAATACACACACCCCTTCTGTTCCCAGATAAGGACTAGTAAGGAAAGAGTAGAGAAACATTCAACCTAATTCATCAGAGAGCTCCAACTGGGGAAAACTACAAAGTTGAATACTCAGAATACTCCGAGCAGAACAGAGACAATGAGAAATTCCTCTAAAAACCTGCCAAGATCCATGAATGAAGTTAATAACATGGAACCTTTACCAGGACTAACCAGTTCTGTAACATCTGTAACTTCGAGAACCTGTGATGAGGGTGTCCTATAAACTGAAATAAACAATATGACAGGTAATCACTACAGCACCAAAAAATGCACAAGAGTACAAGTGAGAAAACTATAATCAGAAGTGACAGAAATGAAGAGTACGGTAGTGAAATAATAAATTTAGTACAATACCTCAGTAGCAGAATAAAGCAGTTGAGGAAAAATATTAGGAAGCTTCAAGATATGATTCAACAAACCTCTAGAATACAACAAAAGAATTTTAAAAGGATCAGAATAAATGAAGAGCAGACTAGATTACATAGTAAACCATAACTAAAAATCATAAATAAGAATATCCAAAAGGGTAAAAGCAACAAGTGCTGGCATGGATGTGGGGAAAAGGGGACTCTCATACACTGTTGGTGGGAATGTTGACTTGTACAACCTTTCTGGAAAACAATATGGACATTCCTCCAAAGACTAGAAATTGAGCTCCCCTTTGACCCAGCCATACCGCTCTTGGGAATATACCCTGGAAAGCCAAAAACACACAGCGGAAACACAATCCGCACTTTCATTTTCATAGCAGCACTATTCACAATAGCCAGAACCTGGAAACAACCAGTATGCCCGAGAACTGATGACTGGATAAAGAAACTATGGTACATCTACACAATGGAATACTATGCAGCTGTCAGAAAAAATGAAGTTATGAAATTTTGCTATAAATGGATGGATATGGAAAGAATCATGTTGAGTGAAATTAGTCAGAAGGAAAGAGAGAGACATAGAATGACTGCATTTATTTGCGTGACATAAATATACTAGGTGATCTTACTGAAAGTGGAAATTACCACAAGCGTGTGGGAGTCAGAGGTTAGTTTAGATAGAGAAGGGAACATGTGTGAATAAATGTCTAAAGTTCTGATATTAACATAGAACTGAGCATTAAATACAGACAAAAAAATGCAAATGATGGCTTCTAAGTGTACGTAAGTGTAACCCACAATGTGTGGGAGAAGGAGGAGAGAGAGAGGGAAAGGAGAGGAGATAAAGAACCTGCCATTTAGGCAGTATGTGGGAGTGGGGAGGGAATTGGGGACATGGGTGGTGGCTGGGGGCACTGGTGGAGGGCGGGTGCTGGAACACTGTGTGACCGAAACCCCCAAGCGTGAACAGCATTGTAATTGTATATCTCACGGTGGTATAATAAAATGTTAAAAAAAAAAAGAATTTCCCAGAGTTAACTAGTGCAGGTAGCCAGAACTAAGCCAAGGATCTGAGCAAAATAGACTTAAATAGAAAAACTCCAGGACACATTGAAATCAGAATGACAAACGCTAAATCCAGAAACAGAATATTAAAAGTAACAAGATCAGAAAAAGGCATTTACATACAAAGGAAATTTCATAATAAACACAACCAGAAGAGATTGCTGGAATATATTTACGTTTTTTTTAAATCCAGGAAATGAACATCTCAACAAAGATAATCTTTCCTCTAGATTATTGTTATTTCAAGGAATGATGCAAGGCTTCATGAAGGACATCCAGCAACTTAGGTAGTTCGTCACATTGAAACCCACTTTCAAGAAACGTTAAAAGACCTGATGTAAAAGACAAGAAACAAACGTCTCAACATTTCATCATTAAGTATGGAATTAGTCCATGCACTTATGGTTGTGCACCACGAGATTTTGAAAGGTCTGTTTATTTCTAGCTTCTGGTACTTATATTCATTTTAAGTAATCATTAGTATATTATTTATTTTAAATATCTTTCTATGCTTGTTCTAATGATATTTACATTTACATAGAAGGTTTATTTTAATTATCAATGTAGATATCTATGCATCCAACTCTTTATATACCTATGATATTAGCCATTTGTCAGATGTATATTATTCAAGTATTTTCCTCCTTTTTGGGTAGGACATATTTTTATTCCTGTCATCATGTTTATCTCCATGCAAAAGCTTTTGTATTAATTCAGTCAAAATCATTTAACTTTACTTTCATGTTCCTTGACATTGGAATAAAGTCCTATAATCATTTAAATTTTATAATACAAGTCTTATAATCATTGAAGCCAATATTTATTTGGTGTTTTCCCTATTTTTGGACATGCATTTCATGGTATCGATTATGATACCCAAGTTTAATCGATTTTAAATTATTATTATATAAGATGTGAGGTAATCTAGTCAGTCAAGTGGTTTTCCCCAGCTTTCTCACCATCCTTTTCGGGACTTCCTTTCTCCCCTGCATACTCTTTGCTACGTTTTTCTTCCAATATCATATAGTAGTGAAGTCAAGTAATGTAATAACTCTATTTTTTTTCTTAAAATTTCTATGTCTGTGTGGCGTCTTTGATGATTTCATCAGCTTATAAAATTTTTTGTTCTATTTCCTTGAAGACTAACTTGGAATCTTGATAGGAATTATGTTGTTAACTGCTTTTGTTAGGATTGCACTTTAACAATATAAATGATCTCAATCAACGAAACTCTAAGATCTTTACATAATTGTCTCATTATTTAAGCAAAGTGCTATGCTACGTTAAATGAAAATATTAATTTGATGTGTATTTTTATTATACCACTGTGAGACATACAGTTACAAAGGTGTTCATAATTGGTTCTTGTTAATACAGTATTCCAGCACCCCTCCCTCCAAAGTGCCCCATTTCCACCACCAATGTACCCCACCCCTCCCGCCCACCCCCAGGCTGCCTCAATAGCAGGTACCCCCATTTCCTCTCTCTTTCTCTCTCTGTCTCTCTCTCTGTCTCTGCAATTTTGATGTGTATTATTTATCAACAAATTTATGTTTGAGAAGATCGACATTTCAAAAGATTCAGCAATTTCCTTTTAAGTGATTTTTTTTTTTTGAAACCACACCCAGCTGTGCTTAGGATTCACTCCCCAAAGGTGCTCAGGGAGTCATGCAATGTTGGCAGTCAAATACTAAGACATGTGTACTGAGTACACAGGTGTACTGAGTCATATCTCCAGCCTTCTTTAGTGTTTTAATCAAAAGGAGAAAAATACTTAATCATTTGGACATTAGGCTGGGAAAAATTAACTCTCTGGAGAGTAAATTCTAAGCAAATTAAGTTCTAATAAATCAGAAGGCAAATAAAAATTAAAAAGAATAAATCACCTAAGAACGAAAAACAAAGATATTAAGTTTGAATTTCTTATTATCCTATTTATTCCTGTTCAAGTCAAAGGTCCCAGTTCTGCCATAAAATGCAGTGTGAATTTGGACAAGTACCATAACCTGTTTGGAACAAGCTTCCTCCATTTTCGATGAGGATAACTGAATGGTCTTTAATTCTCTCTGGTTTAGATTCTGTGATTATAAGAAAAACAGAGACTTTTTGATGACATCATCTGGAAATGAAGAATGAAGGCTATATAAGTATTTAACTGGGATTGATTCCAGTTATGGGGAAATAACTCTAAAGGAAAATGTATTTGTAGAAAATCACCTCAGGAAACTTAATAGCCTTTTTGGGTACAAAATTGTGACATGGTGAAGGGAAGTGATGCATTCCAGATGTATACTCTGAAATATATCTATAGTATACTTTTAGGTATTTTTATATGAGCAAGTGATCAAGTGATATGAGTACTCAGGAAAATTGGAGATTCCAGAGTCAAAAATGTTCTGATTTAGTCCATGACTAGTGGATCTGGTGACCAAAGGTTCAAAGTCATATAACTCTAACTAGCAAGAATTCACATAAGGGATAGTCACTTGACTTGATCACTTGAATCCCGTTATTAATCGATTTCCTCGAGCGGGCACCAGTAACATTTCCATTTGACCCTATCATGTGCCAGTGTAGCCCAATAGCATCTGGTTGCTTCAGGAATAGAAAAGAGCCTCAAACCGTTCGTTCAGGTCTTGACGAAGAAGTTTGACCGTCCACGTAATCTTTTGATGTCCCGTGGGATCCAGTCAGTAACAGCTCTACTCCAGCGGTTGTCTCCACATCGCATTACATGTCCAGCCCATCTGATTTTCGATGCCTTGGCAAACGAGACAGCGTCCCTGATTCTGGAATAGCGATGGAGGTCAGAACTATGGATTCCTTCTCTCACTTGAGTGAGGCGTGATATTCCAAGCATAGCTCTTTCGATTCCTCTCTGGGAGACCCGAATAGCATTCTTATCCTGCTTTAGTAGGGCCCAGGTCTCTGAGGTGTATGGTAATGCAGGGAGAACGGTGGAGTTGAAGAGATGTGCCCAGAGCCAGAGGGTTTTTTTTGTCTTTTTAGCTATTTCTTTGATGCTTTTTTAAAGTATTTTATTATACCACCGTGAGATATACAAATAAAAGATATACAATTAAAAAGTTCATATTTGGGTTTTGGTCATGCGGTGTTCCAGCACCTGTCCCTCCACCAGTGCCCATCTCCCACCACCAACGTCCCCGGTTCCCTCCCCTTCCCCAGCCCACCTCCATGGCAGGTCTTTGAAGGCATTCCATGCTGCTCTCTTCCTCCTGCGCAGCTCAGGTTTTATGTCATTCATTTTGTTGACTTCTCGACCTAGGTACACATAACTGTTGCATTCAGATATGTTTGTTCCATTGTGAGTGAATAGGGCCTCTGGAACTAGTTCATTTTTCATGAACATAGTTTTGCTGAGATTCATCTGTAGATCTATCTTTCCACATTCTCAGTCGAAGTCAGCCAGCATTTGTGCCACTTGGCTAATGTTTGGTGTTATTAGAACGATGTCATCAGCGATGGCGGAGGTGGTTTAGTTGCCAACCATCTATCTTCACTCCCATTCCTTCCCGTTCTAATTGTTGCATGATATTCTCTAGGGTGGCACTGAAGAGTTTTGTTGAAATGGTATCACCCCTGCTGAACCCCTCTTTTGACATTGATAATCACTTCTTTGTAGAATGGTGAGATCCTGATAAGGGATATTCAAGAGTTTAAATTACATATAGTCATGATTACCTAGTTGTCATCTCATTTGTTTCCCTTTCAGAACAAATAGGACTGGAGAGAATATGCTTCTGTGACATTTTTTTTAATTTCCCCGAGTTTCTTACTATCTCAGTTAACAGGTCTGTCTTGTTCTAGTGTTGGATGACAGGCTTGGGATCTGTGCTGTTTTGTCCACTCACAGTTTAATCTATTTACCTGTTCTTAAGCCAGGGTTCATACTAATGAGATCTCTCTTCTGTGTAAACACTGATGGAGAGTGTGGCAGTTATAGAAGTCACCTTAACTCTGAATAACTTCTGACATACATCTACTAAGACTTCTATGTTATCTAGATTGGGCAAAGCTCCTCTTTATACCCACTGTTCCCATCATGGGGCAGTTAGAATTTACAGGAGACTACCACCCTGGCTATGTTGAGACTATTGTTTAAGATTATAGGGAGGATCATACTAGTTTGCCCTCAAGCCAGGTGAGTATGACCCGTAAAGTACACAGAGATCAAGATACTGAGAATCACCCTGGTACAGATAATAAATAAGAAGGAACTTGTAAGTACCATCTAGATTACATGAAGCCTAAGAAATTAAGATATATTGCTTTATACTATCCCCTCTCTCTCCAGTGTTTGGACATAAGAGATAATCTCAGAAGAAGGGACATAATCATTTGTTTAGACCTGTAGTAGAGTGTGGTACCACCCTTCTACACTCTTCTACTGTGTAGAAGCTGTTTAGTTGATCTTTGTTGACAGGACAAAAGTCACTCCCTGAAGTTATGATTATTTTCTGTATATAAGGGGACAGACTTGAGGTACTACATCCACTTTGGTGGGACTATCTTCAGTGTGAACCTCTTTGGTGGGAGACTTGGGCCCTTATATATGGTCTAAGTTCTGACCAGAGCTAGAGTTCTTCCATTATATTGGATTGCAGTGGTAGAGCTTGTTGTACTATTACAAGTCTTTTGGATCTGTGCCATACTCGTGAGTTTCCATCTGTTCCCCTGGTGGCCTCAGAAGCATAAGAGAACTTTTATCCTGGAACTATTGGGGACCCCAGTGGCTCCCCAACATTCTAGACTAATAGTCCAATTTCAGAAATGAATGAACACATGAAGGATACTACCACATAGGGAAATATGGTAACATAGTCAACCGTTGATGTGAGATTTATTCTTCCCTCTTCTTAAAGACAAGAAAATAAGCACTGGCCCCGCCCAGGAGCTGCCCTGGGGCCACCAGCCATAGCATGAAGAGCCTCACAAGCGGCTGGGGAAGCTGGAACTCAGCTCACCCCGGCCCAGCTGACTCTGGGCCCCCGGAAGGACAGATTAGTTTGGGAGTGGGCCCATCACCTCTGGGGGTCCTGGAAGCAGCCGGATGAGACTCGCCCACCACACTAGCCGTCACCTTCGCTGTCCGGATTCTGGGAAACTGCCTCACGACCAGATTAACAGAGCAAAACCAGTTCGAGCCCAGGTAGGCGGCTCCCAGAAGCGGAGTCACTGGGAATTCGTCAGATGGAGTTAGGGGGTCAGCCATTCCCCCTCCATTTTGTCGAGCCTTGTGGCCCCGCCCAGGAGCTGCCCTGGGGCCACCAGCCATAGCATGAAGAGCCTCACAAGCGCCTGAGAAGCTGGAACTCAGCTCGCCCTGGGCCCAGCTGACTATGGGGCCCCGGGAGGACAGATGGGTTTTTGGGAGTGGGCCCATCACCTCTGGGGGTCCCGGAAGCAGCTGGACGAGACTTCGCTCACCACACTAGCCACCACCTTCGCTGTCTGGATGCTGGAAAACTGCCTCCACGACCAGATTAACAGAGCAAAAACCAGGCGCGCGGTCCATTAAAATAGTGGAAACAGTAATGTCCTTTAATGCACTGCATTCCACGATGTGCAGGAAAGTTTGGCAGGAGGGAGAGATAAAGAGGAGAGAAATGACATACAGAACCTGCCAAGTAGTTGAGGTGTGGGAGGGGGAGGGAGATGGGGGGCATTGGTGATGGGAGATGGGTTTGGGTGGAGGGATGGGTGTTGGAACACTATAGAACCAAAACTCTACATGAGTATCTTTCAATTGTATGTCTAAAATGGTGTAATAAAATTTGGGGGGAAAAAAGAAAATAAGCACTGTTCAAATCTCAATGTCTAATGCACTGAGGATTCATTTTAGTGCAAGCTTAGGAACTTCTAAGGATTATTTTATGATTACCAGATGAAGGGGTAGAAGAAGGTGGAAAGCCCCTGTTCTTTTTCCTCCTTGAACTACCTCAAACTTAAAATCACAGCTATCTGCTTATGGATTGTGGCTTAAGTAATGTTAGTCCTTGTTAGTAAAACTGGTGTAGATAGTAATGAAAGTAATAGCCCCCTAAGGAGATTTTCGTCCTTCCCAACTAATGTTTTCCCAAGCACTTCATTTTTGTTGCACCTACATTTTAATATCACACAATCTCTACTATGTTTTTCATACTCCTCCAGGTCCTCTATTATTCATCTATATTTTGTCTGCATAATCTTAAAAACTTATCTGAACTCATTATGGCTTAAGTATGGTGAAAATTACATAGAAATAATGCTGTTACTGGCCAGTTTCCTGTAGGGTGTTATAGTGTGGTATTCATAATATCTCTGTGAACAAAAGCTCCCTTACATAATTTTGCATTCTCCACAACATCTTGGGTAAAAAGTTAAAAAGACAGTTCTTAAGTATTTTTGTTAAGTATAATGGGAGGATCATTCCTCTACTCACAAATATTTTATTACAACAAATATATATTACACATATATTATATATAACTAATATATATGTACATATAAATCACTGTATCACTGTCTTCCCTTTTATCATCGACTTGCTTGAGTGGGCGCCAGTAACATCTCCATATGTCCTGTCTCATGCTAGTAGAGCCCAAGGGCATCTGCTTGCTCCAGAAACATAAAGAGCCTCAAACCATTCCACCAGGTCATGGGAATGTGGACTATAATTGTTACTGGTATTTGGCATATCAAATATGACACAAGTAGCTTGCCAGGCTCTGCCGTGGGGGTGGCATACTCTTGTAGTCACCTCTAAATCTAGCATTTATTGATGAGCTGCTGCTGATGCTTGGGGGACCATATGGGATGCCAGAGATCAAACCCGGGTCGGTCGCAGAGAAGACACACCCCCACCCGCTGTACAGTGGCTCTGGCCTCCTAATATTTCTTTTTATCAGTTTTTAAATTACTCTTGTTAACAGCAACAATACGATAGGAAGAGACACCCATTTTAGTTAAAGGTAGTGGGGGTACAGATTGGATAAACTTCAGAACAATTCTTGGTAAAAATCACTCTGTTTATCTGTTGTTCGCCTTTCGGGAAATCATTCTGAACTATAGGCAAGATATTATATCAGTTTTAGTTCTCTATCTTCTAGTGAATGAAAGAGAAGTTTGATGCTTGAGTTCTCATAGACAGATCTGTCCTTCATTATATGCTTACATGAGAATATCTAATCAAATTGGTAAAACTTTGTCATTAAAGAGACAATCACTTCAAATACAAAACAAACTTATCTGTCTTATTTGGAAATTTCAAATTATGCCTTGAGCAGTTATGATTGTAAATGTCATTTTTAAATGAGAGGAGTTTCATCAGCATTATATTGTGCTTCATTATTTTTCATTTAGATATTTTTATATGAGAAAAACAGTTACAAAGTTGTTCATGATTGGATTCAGTCATTCAATGTCCCAACATGCATCACTAGTATACATTTCCCAGCAGTAATATCCATATACACTTCACTAGTATACATTTCCCAGCAGTAATATCCGTATACACTTCACTAGTATACATTTCCCAGCAACAATATCCGTAGTTTACTCATGCCCCCTTCCCCCGACTGCCTTAATGGCAGGGACTTTTCTCCTTTCTCTCTTTCTCTCTCTCCCTCTAGCTTTCCTTTTGGCAGTATGGGTGGCAATAGAGGTAATGACAGGTTAATGTATTTGTCCCTTTACTTACTTTCAGCACTCAGTTCTTCCCAGAATAATCATTTCCAGCTATCACTGTCACAGTAGCCTTTCTCTGTTCTAACTGCCTTCTCCCCCATAATTTGTGGCAAACTTCCAAATGTAGACCAGTCCTCCTGGACATTGCTTTTCCTGTCTTTGTGTATTAGTTTAATACTATGTTTTTAATGTCCTACAAAAGAGTAAAAATTCTATTTGTCTCTTTTCTCTTTAACTCATTTTATTCATCATGATACTCTCCATTCCCATCTTCTTATAAACTAATTTCATGATCTCATCTGTCCTAGTGGCTGCATACTATCCAACTGTGTAGATGTCCCATATTTTATTTATCCAGTCATCTGTCTTGGGGCACTTGGTTTGTTTCCAGACTCTGGCTATCACGAATCACGCTGCAATGAACATGGAAGTGCAGATTGCTTTTCTACAGAGAGTTTTTGGACTCCCCACGTATATTCACAGAAGTAGATTTGCTGGGTCTGGTGGAAGCTCAATTTCTACATTTCTAAAGCAATGTCTAGTTTTTTGAGAAATACCTATATAGTTTTGAAAATGTCTGGATGGTTGGCATTCAAATCTACCATCTGTTGCAATTCTTGTAAACAATATCAAGTTTATCTTCCTTGGTGCCTTGAATTTTGTTGTAGAATGTTATCAACTTGAGAGAATAAATGAACAAATAAAAGTATAAATCCACACTTACTATCTATTAAATTTACATAGTATATTAGTCTTCAAAGGTTTATTTTTTGTTATACCAACATGAGATATACAAATACAAAACTGTTCATGATGAGGCTTCAGTCGTACTGTGTTCTAGCACCCATCCCACTACCAGTGCCCATTTCCCACCACCAATGTCCCCTGATTCCCTCCCCTCCCCCAGCATGCTTCTATGCAGGCAGACACATTGCCTCTTCTCTCTCTCTCCCCTCTCTCCATTTTCTTACACATTGTGGTTTACATACATACATTTGAGGGTTATCATGTATATCATCTTGCCTATATTCAGTGCTCAGTTATGGACTGGTATTGCCATTCCCAACAATTATTAGCACAATGGTCCCTTCACTGTCTTACTGTCCTCTGACTTCCACATACTTGCGGTATATTTCCACCACTGAGAAGTTCTCCTAATCTATTATTTTCCTGGCCTGGGATATTAGTATCATGTTATTTTTATATCCCACAGATGAATGCACTCATTCTATATCTGTCCTTTCCCCTCTGGCTAATTTCACTCAAAATTACACTTTCCATATCCATTATTTTTTTAAAAAATTAAATATTTTATATACCACCATGAGATATACAATTACAAAGAGATATTCATGTTTGCATTTAAGTCATATAGAGTTCCAGCACACATCCCTTCACCAGTGCCCATTTCCCACCACCCATGTCCCTGATTCCCTCCCCTCTCCCATAGCCTGCCTCTATGGCAGGTTCCTTATCTCTTTTCTCTCTTTCTCTTTCTCTCTCCCTCCCACTCCCTTCCTTCTCTTACACATTGTGTATTGCATTATATATATTTAGAGGTTGTCATGTGTATCTTTTTGCCTGTATTCAATGCTCAGTTCTAGGCTGGTATTATCCCTCTCGACAATTATTAGCACACTGTTCCCTTCTCTATCTTACTTAGCCTCAACTCCCACCCATTTGTTGTAGATTCCACTTTTGACAAGAACTCCTGATCCATGTTTGTCTGACCTTCGTATATACATATTATGATACCAATATCCTATATATATCATGCAAATAAATGCAGTCATTCTATATTTGTCTTTTTCCTTCTGACTAATTTCACTCAACATGACCATCTCCATGTCCATCCATTTATAGGAAATTTTCATAACTTCATTCTTCCTAATAGATGCATAATATTCCATTTTGTAGATGTACCAAAGTTTCTTTATCCAGTAATCAGTTCTCGGGCACTCTGGTTGTTGCCAGGTTCTGGCTATTGTGAATTGTGCTGCTATGAAACTAAAAGTGCAGATGGTGTTCCCGCTATGTGGTTTTGGCTTCCTAGGGTATAATCCCAGGAGTGGTATGGATGGATCAAATGGGAGCTCAATTTCTAGTCTTTGGAGGAATGTCCATATTCTTTTCCACAAAGGCTGTACCAGTCGACATTCCCACCAACAATGGATGAGAGTCCCCTTTTCCCGCATCCATGCCAGCACTTGTTATTCTTGCTCTTTTGGATATGTGCCAGCCTCTGTGGTGTGAGACTATATCTCATTGTTGTTTTGATTTGCATCTATCTGATGCTTAATGATGAGCATTTTTTCATATGTCTTTTGGCCATTTGAATTTCTTCCTTGTCGAAGTTTCTGTTCATTTCTTCTCCCCATTTTTGATGGGGTTGGCTTTTTCTTCTTGTAAATTTCTATCAGTGCCTGAAATATCCTGGATATTAACCCCTTATCAGATGGGTATTCGGTGAATATTCTTTCCCATTCTGTGAACTGTCTTTGTCTCTTGGTCATTCTTTCTTTTGAGGTGAAGAAGCATTTTAGTTTCATGTAGTCCCATATGTTTATCTTTGCTTCCAACTGATTGTTAGTGGTACTTCATCTTTGAAGATGCCAGATGCCTTTAGCTTCAATGTCATGGAGAATTTTCCCTATGTTTTCTTTGTTGTACTTTATAGATTCAGGTCTTATATTAAGATCTTTAATCTGTTTGATCTGAGTTTTGTGTATGGTGTTAGAGGGAGGTCTAAGTTCATTTGTTATACAAGATGCTGCCCAGTTTGCCCAGCACCATCTCTGCTTTGTATGTTTGGTCCTTTATTAAAGAATAAATGATCATATATTTGATGATGTGTGTCAGGAGTTCAGACATGGGGCAGAGCGGTTCCTTGCTCTCCCTGTGCCCAGCCGTTCATGAGGCAGTCGGGAGGCATGGTGACTTCCAGCCTTGGCCCACCACCCCGGCAGAACCTCACAACAAGCCAGACGACCCCCACCCACTGCATGGGCGCCGCCATTTTCCACATTGGACTTCCCTCTCATCATAACTCCACCCAGCCGACCAGCCCATCACAGCCCGGATCATCGACACCCACCCTGGAGCAGTTTCTTCCTCAATCCGGCCCAGGTATGCTGGTCCAGAGACTCTCAGACATGGGGCAGAGCGGTTCCTTGCTCTCCCTGTGCCCAGCCGTTCATGAGGCAGTCGGGAGGCATGGTGGGTTCCAGCCTTGGCCCACCACCCCGGCAGAACCTCACAACAAGCCAGAGCGACCCCCCACCCACTGCATGGGCGCCGCCATTTTCCACATTGGACTTCCCTCTCATCATAACTCCACCCAGCCGACCAGCCCATCACAGCCCGGCTCACGCCGGCATAAGCAGCTGCGCGGTTCATCAATAAAGGCTTTATTTGGAGGTGTTTATAGAGTATGCCTCCGCCACGGCAAGCCTAGCAAGCTGCTCGTGTTGTATTTGATATGCCAAATGCCAGTAACAATTATATTAGATCATTCTCATGACCTAATATAATGGTTTGAGGCTCTTTATGTTCCTGTACCAAGCCGATGCCCTTGGCTCTACAGCATGTGACAGGACATATTGAGATATTACTGGTGCCCGCTCTAGCAAATAGATGATTAACGGGAAGATCGTGATCGTGATCGTGATCGTGTCAGGAGGCTCAACTCTATTTCATAGGTCCACAGACATTATACATTTTCAACGCAGTGCCTTTAAGGATATTCATGTATATATATATATATATATATATATATATATATATATATATATATATATTTTAAAATTAGACCAAACACTCTTGAAATTCATATGGAACAATAAATCCCTACACATAGCCAAAGCAATTCTGGCAAAACAGAACATGGGAGGCATCAGCTTTCCCAAATTCAAATTGTAGTCTTAAAAGGGAATTTTGGTGTTGGGAAATGTGCGCTGGTGGAGGAATGGGTGCTGGAACACTGTGTGACTGAAACCTAATCATGAACAGTTTTGCAATTGTATATCTCACGGGACTATAATAAAATTAAAAAAATTAAAAGATTGAAGAGAATTGGAACTTGCAGTGATTTAAATTGCTACCACTTACAGATACATTCTATGCTTCAGCTATGCAAGAAATTTACTTTATTAGAATGGTCCCATTTAATCTGCAAAGAGCTTATAAGATAAAGGCTGTTTGTTTCCCTTATTTTAAAGTTGCAAAAACTAAAGTTTAGGGCAATGTTTCTCCATCATTTTTCCACCATGTTCCCCTCCCTTTTTGCCTTGTCTTCTTCCTCTCCCCCATATGACAGTTATCCCCTCTGCTATGTCATGGCCCCAACTTTCACTTGTGACACTCCCGGAAATATTATATGGCCCCAGTTAAAAAGTGATGTAGAGAGATGAAGGAACTTGATGTGGCTTGATATTTGGTTAAGATGCAGCCGGAGGGCAGATATGCTGAGAGTAGGCTTTGTCTGCAGCAGACCAGGTTTTGTTTCTGGTCCTGATAAGGTCCCCATCGTACTACCAAAAGCAAGTGACTCTGAGTACAAAGCTGGAACAGTCCCTGTGTGCCACCAGTTTGGTCCAAAACAAACAAACAAGAATAAAAGCTGAACTTAAACTGACATGTTTAACTCTGAAGCCCATGTTCTTCATCTTTAAAATCTATTGCCATTGAATTTATTGCACCTTTGAAAGAAAGGTTTCAGGAAAGCAATAAGGATCGGAGTGAGATAACAAAGATTGATTGGAAAGGGGAGAACAGCTGTGAGAATGAGTGTAGAATGAGTGGGTGGTAAGATAGTAGAGGTCACAGGTATCAGCTTGTTCTGTCTAGAGTTCAGAAAGGTTCACAAAGATGGTAAATACTGGGGTGGGTAGTTTAAGGGCAGAGAGCAGCCCCTTATTCTTTTAGGATCAGGAGTACTAAACCTCTTGTTGGCTTCAGAGTAGCCAGTGGAAAGGGCAAAGGGGAACAGAATTTATGAACTAGGAATGTGGCAGAGAGAGGGTGAGATTTAGAAGAAGGTAAGTTCCATTTAAAGAGAAGAGAAACAGTTTTTTTGGTAACCGTTTTTCTTGACATTTTCTCCACTATTTGATACTTGTCTGTGTCCAATTCAGTTAATACATGTCTTTGCAAACTTTACTTATTCAGTATGTGAAACTTTAGTCATAAAAATATAATGATGGGAAATCAGGACGGATTCGAGCATAATTTGCAGGTATATGTAGTATGTAATGAATCAATGGGAGGTGTCGAGGTATTAAGCATTTACATATAAAATTCTTGTGCAATTTGAATTTGTAGAGATAGTGGAACAAAAGAAGAAAACTTACAGCCTTTCTTGGTGACCCTCAGGAACAGAACATGCTAAAGTGAACGGACCACTGTTTTAATAGATATTTCTTAACATTCGTTTTTGCGCTAGACTCTCTGCTAGGCATTGGAGATACAGAGATAAAAGAGAGTTTGTATCCCACATGACTACACTATGTGGGAGCAGAGAAATCAACACAATATGTAATAGCATGATAAATACTGTGCTAGAGATAAAAACCAAGACAAGCTTGTGCATGGAGCAGGGAGATAGGGAGTGGTGTGCAGGGAAGGCTTCCCAAAGGAGGTGATATTTGAGATGAGTTTTGACCTTCCTCTGCTGCTTTTTACAGGGGCATTTCCGAAGGTGTCACCTTACAGGCAACAGCTGCAACTTGCTACTCTAGCTCCATCCCCATGTCTGACATAAAGGTCACAGAGTTGAAATTTTAGGGGTATTGGTGGTATGTAAAAATGACTTTACATCTAACCTCTGAGCTATTGGGTGGGAAGATGCCATGAGCACTATTAGTTCCAAATTATAGTATAAGTGGGCATTTTTCACTTTACACAGCTTGAATGATGGGAAAAGAGAAAGGGAAGTGGAGGGGCTAGACAAAAGAGCTACTCTGGTATTTGCCTAGAGGGAAGAGATTTCCCATCTGCCTCTTGTTGGAATCCTTTCAGAAAGATATCAATATGAAAATCTCAACAAATCTTTATTTGCTTTTATTATTTGAAAGTAGAGAGATTGTTGGTCAGTTTCTATTTTGCCCAAAAGATTTCATCCGCCTGGCATGTTCACTCTAGGAAGTTCAAAACTAACTTTAAATTTTTCAAAGAGAACATAGTGTCACGTCTCCCTCAACTTGATCAGATACACTGTCCTGTACCCCTCTGTCCTGGCAGGAGACTGAAGAAACAATGATAGACAGTTGTCTATGTTAATAGTAAACCATGGAACCTCACCTCTCTATTCATTGTGTAGGGCAGGGCATCCTATAGAAAATACTCAGCTTGATAAGTTTGCATTATTTACAATCTATTATAGATAAATAATGATCACCATTTTATTATGATCACCATTTTAAGTTATCATTTTCCTTTTCTGAACAAGAGAGAATAATCATAAATTGACACAGAAAAAACACAGGTAGACTTAAAGGTTATCAGATAAATAAAAACTAGATTTGGTATTACTGGAAAACATTACGGACTTTTTACATATTTTCCAAGATCATTTTCATTATTTTGCTTTGTATCTTAATTGCTTCTTTGATGTCATTATTTTTGATGTTTGGTCAAACATTATAAGAGAATTAAATAGGTTTAGTAAAGAGAATCTAAAGGTGAAAGGGATAGTCACTTGTCCTGCACAGCTTAACTAGTTTGAAGGCGGATGGAATTTTGAAAATGCTAAGACTGCTTTCAGATCCTCACATGATCTAAAGATCTGAGCATGTCCTGAAACTACTGAGAATTTCTTTTTTTGCTTTTTTTTTTTTTTTTGGGGGTCACACCCAGCAATGCTCAGGGGTTTCTCCTGGCTCTGCACTCAGGAATTACTCCTGGCGGTGCTCGGGTGACTATATGGGATACCAGGGATTGAACCTGGGCCGGCATGGGCCGATCGCATGCAAGGCAAATGCCCTACCCACCCGACTATCACTCCAGCCCCGAGAATTTCTTATTGTACCTGAAATCTTTCCTTATTTAGTAGCCCCGTTGATGGTGTGGAATAAGCATAATTCTAGTCAATAAAAGACTTTTGAAATGAATGAGTACTTTAAATATGACCCTTGAAAGAACAAGAGTAATATAAGCAATGAAAGTATAATTAATTAGAGCAATTGAAGAAAATTGAATTGCAACTAAGATTAAATTTCATTTAAAAATGAAATATTTCAGAGTCAGGGCTAAGTCTTCAAGTGACGGAGCATGTGTGACATGTGTGCGACCCTGAGTCGCACATGGAAACTCATAGCCCCTCTATGCCGCACTGAAACCCTCTGGTTGTGTCCCCATCGCTCCCTGAGCATTCTCACCTCAGCACCAGCTGGGAAGTGCTAGGAATACTCTCCTAAGCCTTTTCAGTTGGTTATGGTCTTATAGAATAGGGAATATTTATGGTGTGATATTTGGATAGGACAGGGCTTAAAGCCATCACCTTAAATGCAGCTGACTCAGGCTCTATCCTCAACATTGCATATGTTGTCCCTAAAAACTGATGGGGTCTTTATTAAGGAGAGTCAGGAGTAGTCTCTGAACATTATTAAAGAGAGTCAGGAGTAGTCTCTGAATATTATTAAGGAGAGTCAGGAGTAGTCTCTGAACATTATTAAGGAGAGTCAGGAGTAGTCTCTGAACATTATTAAGGAGATTCAGTAGTCTCTGAACATTGCTGACTATTGGCCCCAACATTCTACGCCCATAAAAAAAAATTCAGTTGTGGTAGCAGGTATTTTTTACACTTTGGTTACCACATTTGGTACAAGAAAGACTTTGTTCTGAGAACTCTGTCTTTTAGAATCATCTGCTAGGATTTATGACAATTAATTATGAAATCACCTTTAAAAAGAGAAAATGACCTATCGATCAAATCAGTCTTTCATTTCTAAACCAGAATTAGTACATAGAATATTAAATAATTTAGCCACAGAGGGACTCAGAGTAGAAATATAAATTGTCTTTTTATTTTTTTTTAATATTTTATTACACCGCCATGCGATATACAATTACAAAGATGTTCATGTTTGGGTTTCCATCACATAGTGTTCCAGCACCCATCCCTCCACCAGTGCCCACTTCCCAACACCAATATCCCCACTTCCCCTCCCCTCCCCAGCCCGCCTCTATGGCAAATTCTTTATCTCTTCTCTCTCTCTCTTTTTCTCTTCTCTTACACATTGTGGATTGCAATACATACATTCAGAGATCATCATGTATATCTTTTTTTTCCTATATTCAATGCTCAGTTCTAGACTGGTATTATCATTTTTGACAAATATTAGCACACTGTTCCCTTCTCTGTCTTACCTAACCTCTGATTCCCACATGTCCAGGGTAGATTCCACCTTTTTTTTTAATTGAAAGATGCTCATGTAGATCCTTGGTTCCACAGTGTTCCAACACGCACCCTCCGCCCAAACCCATCTCCCATCACCAATGTCCCCACCAACCTCCCCCCCCACACCTCAACCACTTGGCGGGTTCTGTATGTCATTTCTTTCCTCTCTATATCTCCTTCCCAACAAACTTTCCTGCTCTTCGTTGACTGCAGTGCATCAAAAGGCATTACTGTTTCACTATTTTAGTGGACCAGGCGGCCGCGCGACCTGGGCTTGAACTGGCTTTTGCTCTGTTGATCTGGTCTGAGGCCATTTTGCAGCATCCGGACAGCAAAAATGGTGGCTAGTGTGGTGGGCGAGTCTCATCCGGCTGCTTCCGGGACCCCTCAGAGGCGACGGGCCCACTCCCAAAACCCATCTGCCCTCCTCGGGGTTCCATGGTCAGCTAGGCCCGGTGCGAGCCGAGCGCCAGCCTCCCCAGCCATCCGTGAGGCTCTGTGCTGGCCCTGGGCAGCTCGCGGGCAGGGCCACCAGGCTCGATAAGATGGAGGGGGAAGGGACGACCACGCCTCCATCTGACGACTTCCCAGTGATTCCCGCCTCTTGGAGCCGCCTACCTGGGCTCGAACTGGCTTTGCTCTGTTGATCTGGTCTGAGGCCGTTTTGCAGCGTCCGGACAGCAAAAATGGTGGCTAGTGTGGTGGGGCGAAGTCTCATCCGGCTGATTCGGGACCCCTCAGAGGCGACGGGCCCACTCCCAAAACCCATCTGCCCTCCTCGGGGTTCCATGGTCAGCTAGGCCCGGTGCGAGCCGAGCGCCAGCCTCCCCAGCCGTCCGTGAGGCTCTGTGCTGGCCCCTGGGCAGCTCCAGGGCAGGGCCACCAGGCTCGATAAGATGGAGGGGGGAAGGGGCGACCACGCCTCCATCTGACGACTTCCCAGTGATTCCCGCCTCTTGGAGCCGCCTACCTGGGCTCGAACTGGCTTTGCTCTGTTGATCTGGTCTGAGGCCGTTTTGCAGCGTCGGACAGCAAAAATGGTGGCTAGTGTGGTGGGCGAGTCTCATCCGGCTGATTCGGGACCCCTCAGAGGCGACGGGCCCACTCCCAAAACCCATCTGCCCTCCCTCGGGGTTCCATGGTCAGCTAGGCCCGGCGCGAGCCAGCGCCAGCCTCCCCAGCCATCCGTGAGGCTCTGTGCTGGCCCGTGGGCAGCTCGCCGGCAGGGCCACCAGGCTCGACCATAAATTGTCTTTTTTAGAAGCTTTATTTTTCCTTTTCATATGATGTTATATCCGTTTTAGTATTACATGCTTGTATCCAAGATGAATTTGTCAGATTTTTGCTTAGTAATAAAATAATATGGATATAGCTGCATTATATCAATTCATTGTTCTTATTGATCGATAAATCAATTGGTTTCATATTATGATTAAACTCTTTAAAAAATAACAAGAACCAGCAGAAACTCACTGTGCTGTTAGACATTGCCTGCTCTAGCTTTCCACACATGCTGAGGGTACAGCTTGCTCTCTTGAACCCTGCGCCCAAGGAAGATATGAACACTTGTGCAGCACCAGACTGTTACTGTTAATATGATACTAAAATAGGAATTCTAAACTGGCAAGTAACAAAAGATCTAGAACACATTCTGAAAGCAGATGAGCTCTATTTTTACACTTAAAATTAATGCATTCTACAAGTAGAGAACCTTAAGTCACAACCAAAAAGATAAATCCCGTAGATCTATTATTAGATTTTCTTACAATACAGTTCTGATTCGATTTCATTTGTATGTTCTATGTTATTAACTTTAGATGTATAGCAAAATGATCCAGCGATTACATATCCAGCTATTACAAACTTTAAAATATTGTTATCTCTCTTCTTACCAATAATCTTCATTGCTTGTCTTCATAACAGAATGATCACCCATACCTCGCTCCATGTTTATAACTAGCCTTTCCTGGTCTGGGGTGGAGATCGTGCAGAGAGGTTAAAGTGCTCGCCATGCCTGGGGCAGCCCTACTTTGATGCTCAGCCCTGGCTCCTCTCGTGATCCTCTGCATTCTCCTGGAATATTATGTTTTGCTCTAATATATTCCTTGCTATGAAATCAAGGCTTTCCTGTTGTCCTACTATGCTTGCAGTCACAATATTTATAGCTTTTTATGCCAGACAAAAACTTCTCTGCTAAATCATATAGCAGAGTTCCTGACATGTACAGAATAAAGATTCAGTAAATGCTTGGCTGCTAAACAAATGAATGAACCAAGGGTCCACCAGGAGTGACCCCTGAAGAAAGCTGTGTATGGTCCCAAAATACAAATTGTTTTTAATCTCCCTTAATATCAACGCCACTCCCCTCTCCCAAACTACACTCTGAGATAAAAAAGAAAAACAGATCACAATGAAAAAACAAAAATCCCTACAGATTCACACAAAATCATGAGTTTAAAATACCCAGACATGAAGCCTGTTGCCAGAAATGACAGGTACCATATGGTAGATTATTTTACATAGTCCTCTGTGGAATCATTAGTTTCTCATTACAGTCAGTCAAGTGATGCCAAATTTGGAGACTGCCCTTTACTATCACTTAGATCTGGTAAAGCTCCAAAGAAATTGTCTAAAAATCCACAATCATAACTATCATCTATGCATCTCTTTCATATTTTATATCTAATGGAAAACTACAAGTTCCATAAATTTGGTGGAAATGGTGGATTTCTAAATATCTGTTACTGTTGTTATCGCAACATATTCATATTTATGCTGTAGATTTGAATTAGGACCAAATTCAGTTGAAAATGGATTTTCGGGAAACTGAATGTCATAGCTGAACAGACAGCTCTCGAGGGATCAGACACAGACTTACTGCAAAACACTTTTCAAGTACCTTACCTCCCTCTCTGTACCAGCTGAAACAGAAATCATCATGCGCTTCACTGCATTTGGTCTTGTGTAGTGACTAAAACAATGCTGCAAGAGTCTCAGGATACTCATAGCTATTGAGACCCATTTACAAGAGGATCATACAGATCAAACTTTTGTGTTTAGAGATTATATTGTTGAATATGTTTGTTTCCGTCATACACAGAGGTGACTAAAACGACTCTGTTCAAGTAAAACATCCAAACTCCAATCTATTTTCAACAATTTTAAAAATAAAAATATTTGTCACTCAGGTATACAAAGCCATTTCAATAAAAATATTAATAGAGCCGAATGTATTCAACTGTTTGTGTTTTTCTCCTCTCTTAAATTCAGGTTCTAATGTTTTCCCAGTAATGGCTAGGTCTGAATGGCAAATGCAACTATGCCCAAATGAGCACTGTGAGAATCCTTTTTTGGTTGTTCTTTTAAAGGGAAATTATAGCTGAATAAATACAATATTGAAAATATATGTTGGATTAATTGAAACTAAGATAAGCTAGTTTAACATTGGCTAGCTTACTTAATTTTTGAGAATTCTAGGCTAGAATCACAGGGTTAGCAATTTATATAGCCTTAAAGGGTCTGAGGTCATTTGAAATACAGAATTTCTTTTTGTTTTATTCTTATTTCTGCCCATACCCAGCAATGCTCAGAAGTTACTCCATTACTCCTAACTCTATACTCAGAAATTACTCCTTGTGTTGCTCAGTGAACCATATGGGATATGAGGATCCAACCTGAGCAAACAGCATGAAAGGCAAAAACCCGGGAGCCGGAGCGATAGCCCAGTGGGTAGGGCATTTGCCTCGCCTGGCCGGCCTGTGCCGGCCTGGGTTCGATCCCGGCATCCCATAGGGTCCCCTGAGCACCGCCAGGAGTAATTCCTTAGTGCAGAGCCAGGAGTAACCCCTGAGCATTGCCGGGCGTGACCCAAAAAAGAAAAAAAAAAGAAAGGCAAAAACCCTACATGATGCACTGTCTCTCCAACTCCATGAAACATAGAACTTCTAAAGTCAGTATTTGCACTCACAGAAATTCTTAGTTTCACTTGAAAATGTTCGTTCTTTATGGGATTATGAATCCAGTAATTTATTTTAACATACCATGCTTGATTCATTGGTTCATTCATTTGTTTAGCAGCCAAGCATTTACTGAGTCTTTATTCTGTACATGTCAGGAACTCTGCTATATGATTTAGCAGAAAAGTTTTTGTCTGGCATAAACAGCTATAAATATTGTGACCAGAAGCATAGTAGGACAACAGGAAAGCCTTGATTTCATAGCAAGGAATATATTAGAGCAAAACATAATATTCCAGGAGAATGCAGTGGAAGCATGCCTCACCAACTAGGGTCCCATGCAGACAGAGAAGATATATAGACTTTTATAAGGAGGTGAGAGCTGAGGCAAGTACTAGAGGATGCTAACTCAAACTGTGTAATGGATGGAGGATTTTGATTGTTGAGAAGCACATAAGTTATGCTCATTAGAAATTTTATATAAATTTGAAATAAGGAACGTGATGAGCTGCAGAAAGCACTCAGGGAAGTGCAACAGATGAAAAAAGATCAAAAATGGATCAGCAGCGGAACAAAGAACATTGGGATGAATCCAAGAGGAACAACATAAGAATCATCGGTGTCCCAGAGGAAAAGGAAGGCAACCCCAAGGAAATAGCTATAGTTAAAAAAAATCCTTGCAGAAAAGTTCCCATAGTTAAAGGACACAGGCATCCAGATCCAAGAAGCCTGAAGGATATCAGCAAAAGAGACCCTTAATAAAAATACTCCAAGAAATATCCTAGTTGGAATAATGAATGCCATAGATAGAGACACAATTCTTCAAGCGGCAAGATCACTGTCTTCCCTCCCGTTCATCATCGATTTGCTCCAGTGGGCCCCAGTAACATCTCCATATGTCCTGTCTCATGCTAGTAGAGCCCAAGGCATCTGCTTGCTCCAGGAACATAAAGAGCCTCAATCCATTCCGAAATGAGGTCTATAATTGTTACTGGTATTTGGCATATATATCAAATACAACATGGGTAGCTTGCCAGGCTCTGCTATGCAGGTAGCATATTCTTGTAGGCATCTCTAAGTCCAGCATTTATTGATGAACCGCAGGGCCGCTTGCGGCCGCACGCCGGGTGCTGATAGGCTGGTCTGCTGGGTGGAGGTCTGACGAGAGAGAAGTCCGGATGTGGAAAATGGAGGCCCTCATGGAGTGGGGGTCGTCTTGTTGCGTGGCTCTGCTGGGGTGGTGGGCCAGGGCTAGAACCCACCATCCATCCCCGGTTCATCAATAAAGGCTTTATTTGGAGGTGTTTATAGAGTATGCCTCCCGCACGGCAAGCCTAGCAAGCTGCTCATGTTGTATTTGATATGCCAAATGCCAGTAACAATTATATTAGATCATTCTCATGACCTAATATAATGGTTTGAGGCTCTTTATGTTCCTGTACCAAGCCGATGCCCTTGGCTCTACAGCATGTGACAGGACATATTGAGATATTACTGGTGCCCGCTCTAGCAAATAGATGATTAACGGGAAGATCGTGATCGTGATCGTGATCATCTCTAAGTCCAGCATTTATTGATGAACCGCAGGGCCGCTTGTGGCCGCACAAGCCGGGTGCTGATAGGCTGGTCTGCTGGGTCTGACGAGAGAGAAGTCCGGATGTGGAAAATGGAGGCCCTCATGGAGTGGGGGTCGTCTGGCTTGTTGCGAGGCTCTGCTGGGGTGGTGGGCCAGGGCTAGAACCCACCATCCATCCCCGGCACCTCGTGAGCGGCTGGTCACGGCGAGAGCCAGTAGCAGCTCTGCCCCATTTCTGTGAGTCTCTGGACTGGCATACCTGAGGATATCAGGCATCCAGATCCAAGAAGCCTGAAGGATATCAGCAAAAAGAGACCCTTAATAAAAAGACTCAAGAAATATCCTAGTTAGAATAATGAATGCCATAGATAGAGACATAATTCTTCAAGCGGCAAGATCAAAGAAGAAATTTTTATATAAAGGTGCATCAATTTGACGTCCAGCAGACCTATCAGGAGGACCCTCCAAGCCTGAAGGCATTGCTGGGATATAGTAAAAAAAAACTCAATGAGATGAATGCCTTACCAAGAATTCTTTAGCTGGCTAGACTTTCATTCAGAATTGAAGGACAGATACACAGCTTCTTGGATAAACAACAGCTCAGGAAATCCATAGACTCAAAACCAACCTTAAAAGAAGGGCTGAGAGGGGCCGGAGCAATAGCCCAGCGGGTAGAGCATTTGCCTTGCACGCGGCTGGCCTGTGCCAGCCGGGTTCGATCCCCGGCATCCCATATGGTCCCCTGAGCACAGCCAGGAGTAATTCCTGAGTGTTGAGCCAGGAGTAACCCCGCACATAGCCGGATGTGACCCAAAAAGCAAAAAAAAATAAAAATAAAGGGCTGAGAGAGCTACTCTAAGACTAGATAAAACACAAAAGAACAACAAACTTATATAGAAAATGGCACAAAATCTCAAGACAATAATCTCTCTCAATGTCAGTGGTCTAAATGCACCAATTAAGAGACTGAGTGGCAAAATGGATCAAAAAAATTGAACCCAACCTTCTGAGAAATCAAAGACAGGCTCAAAATTAAAGATTGGAAAAAAATTCTTCACTCAAACCCTCCAAAATGGCGGGGTTGGCAAGGTCAGAAGGGAGAGTGAAGGTCATGTCTTAATAAAAGGATACATATATCATGAAGAAATTACATTCCTAAACATTTATGCACCTCAGTAGGGGCAAGCAAAATACCTGAAACAACTGGCAATGGACTTCAAAGAAGACATTTACAGCAACCCAATTGTAGGTAGAGACACTAACACTGCTCTATCAACTCTTGGTAGATCGACAAGACTGAAACTCACCAGAGTAATACTGACCTTAAAGGAAGAAATGGAAGAAAGAGGGTTAGTAGACATATACAGGGCATTTCATTCCAAAAAAGCCAAATACACATTTTCTCCAGAGCACATGGAACATACTGCAAGAAGATCACATGCTGAGCTCATAACATACCTCCATAAAATAAAGAAGATAAAAAATGTGTCAACTATTTTTGACATGATGAACTGATAATAGAAGTTAATCAAACACAAAAACAGAGAGTCATATCAAGCACCTGGAAAACTAAACAGCTCACTGTTGAACAACCAGCTTGTCATAATAGAAATCAAAAGGGAAATCCAAAAATTCCTGGAAGCAAATGAGACTGAATACACAAGTTACAAGAACTTGTGGAATGGATAAAGTGAAAGCAGTGTTAAGAGGAAAATTCATAGCTCTTCAAGCATTCATCAAAAAATGGGAAAAGACCTTCATAAATAGTCTGACTTCACAACTTGAGATCTTAGAATGTGATCATAAAAAGAAGCCCAACCCAGGCACAAAAAAAGAAATAATAAAAATTAGAGCAGAAAACAATGAGACGGAATTGCAAAAAGCAATCCAAACAATAAAAGAAACCAAGAGCTGATTCTTTGAAAAAATAAACAAGATTGGCAAAGCACTAGCAAAACTCGCAAGGAAAGGGGAAGAGATAACCCAAATAAATAGAAACAGAAAGGAAACGGGGGCCATCATAACCGAAACCACATAAATTCAAAAGATCATCAGAGATTATTTGAGAGTCTGTATGCCACAAAACAAGAGAACGTAGAAGAAATAGATTAATTCCTGAATTGTTATGTCCTCCCAAGGTTGCAACAAGATTTGTAATATTTCAACAAAACTGTCATTATCAAGATTGAGTCAGTAATCAAAAGTCTGCCCAAATACAAAAGCCCAGGTCCAGATGGTTTCACCAGTGAATTCTACCAAACCTTTTAAGAGGACCTACTCCCAGGTCTTTTCAAGTTCTTCCAGGAAATTGAAAAAAAAGAGGAACACTACAACATAGATTCAATTAGGCACATATCACCCTGGTACCCAAAGCAGACAGAGAAAACATGAAAAAGGAAAACTACAGACCAATCTCCCTGATGAACACAGATGCTAAGATCTCAATAAAATACTAGCAAATAGAATCCAAAGAGTCTATTATAAAGATTATAAACCATGACTAAGTAGTTTTCATCCCGGGAATGCGAGGATGGTTCAATATCCACAAGTCAATCAACATAATCCATCATATCAGTCAGAGGAAAAATAAAAAATATATACAATCATATCAAAAGGTACAGAGAAAGTATTTGACAAGATCCAACACCCGTTCATGATAAAAACTCCATAAAATGAGAATTGAAGGAACCTTCCTCAATATAGTCAAAGCTATCTAACAAAAGGTCACAGCTGAGCATATCATTTTCAATGGGAAAAACTGAAAGCTTTCCCCTAAGATTGGGGACAAGAGAAAGCTCTCCACTCTTATCACTTCTATTCAGTAAATTACTGGAAATACTTGCCATAGAAATCAGGGGAAAGGACATTAATGGCATACAGACAGAAAAGGAAGAAATCAAGTTGTCACTATTTGCATATGACATGATATTATACCAGTAGAATGCTACACTCTACTAAAAGGCTCCTAGAAATAATATATTGCTATAGTAGAATGGCAGGGTACGAAATCAATACCCAAAAGTCAATGGCTTTCCTACTTGCAAATAATGAAAGAGAAGAAAGGATATTAAAGAAACGATCCCATTCACGTTTCACCACTGACCATCAAATACCTAGGAATCAGTTTCACTAAGAATATAAAGGATCTCTAAAAAGAAAACTACAAAATGTTGTTTCAAGAAATAAAAGAGGACCTGAGGAAACGGAAACACATTCCCTGCTCATGGATTGGGAGAACTAGCATTATCAACGTGGTAATAATTCCTAGAGCTTTATACACATCCAATGCAGTCCCTATAAAGACACCCAGGACATTCTTCAAAGAAATTGACCAAACACTCCTGAAATTTGTATGAAATAATAAACCCAATGGATAGCTAAAGCAATCCCTGGGGAAAAGAGGATGAAGGTTATCCCTTTCCTCAACTTCAAACTCTACTCCAACGGGTCATAATTAAAACGACATGGTATTAGTATAGAAACAGACCTTTAGACCTATGGAATAAAACTGAATATCCCGAAACACTTTCAAATATACGATCACTTAGTCTTCGATAAAGGTGAAAAATATTAAGTAGAGGAAGGAAAGCCTCTTCAACAAATGGTACTGGGAAAACTGTGTAACTACATGTAAAAATGAATTTAGGCCTCCCTCTAACACCATGCACAAAAGTCAGAACAAATTGGAGTAATAATCTAAACGACAGACATGAATATATAAGCTACATTGAAGAAAACATAGGAAAATTGCTCTAGGACATTGAAGCTAAAGGAATCTTCAAAGATGAAACACCATTTACAAACAAATAGAAGCAAAGTAAAAATGGATTATATAAAACTGAAAATTTTCTGCACCTCAAAAGAAATGGTGACCATGATGCAGAGACAGCTCACATACAGGAAAGAATATTCACCCAAATCCCATCTCATAAGGGTTAATATCCATGATATATCAGGTACTGGTAGAAATTTACAAGAAAAAAACAACCAACTCCATCAAAAAATGGGGAGAAGAAATGAAAAGCAACTTCCCAAAAAAGAAATGCGAATGGCCAAAGGCATATGAAAAGTGATGTTCATAATGGGAGATGCAAATCGAAACAATGAGGTATCATCTCACACCACAGAGACTGGCACACATCCGAAACAGCAAGGACAACTAGTACTGGCATGGATGCGGGAAAAAAGGGACTCTCATCCACTGTTCGTGGGAGTGCCAACTGGTTCAGCCCTTTTGGAAAACAGTATGTACATTCCTCCTAAAACTAGATATTGAGCTCCCATATGACCCAGGAATACCACTCCTGGGAATATACCCTGGAGACCCAAAATACACAGAAGCAACACTGTCTGTACTTCTGTATTCATCACAGCTTTATTTTCAATAGCCAGATTCTGTAAACAACCTAAATATCCGAGAACAGAATGGCTAAAGAAACTGTGGTACATCTACATAATGGAATATTATACAGCTGTCAGCAAAGACGAAGTCATGAAATTACCTGCAAATAGATGGACAAGGAGACTATCATGTTGAGTGAAATTAGTCAGGAGGAAAAGGACACATATAGTATGACTGCATTTATCAATGATACATAAATATATACCAGTGTTCTATTAATTGTGGGAAATTGTAACACCAAACTAGAACTCAGTATTGACTATACACAAAGAGACTTACATGATAAACCCTAAATGTCTGTATAGGAAGCCACAATGTGTAAGTGAAGAGAAAGAGGCAGAAACAGAGTAACCCCCGAGCACAGCTGAATGTGGCCCCTACCCTCCATAAAGAAAAAGAAATATTCAACCATGGTGAAATTTCTTCTGTCTTTGCTTTTGTATAGCTATTTTAATAGTTATCATATTCTTATCTGTATTTCCCTAAGGATACAGATAGGTTTTCAACCTGACATCATGATTCCATTCTCCCAATATACATTTCTCATTTTTTAATTTCTGTATTACTTTTGTGTTTGTTTTGAAGTCTAGAATTCACTTTCTCTAATTATTTAGAATGTGGCCTTAGATAACAAGGACCAGATATAATACTAGCTATAGACCCAGAGTTTCAAATATATGGTCATAAATTATATGTCTGGATTTGGAATATGGGAACACTAGTGGAGAGAGATGACACTGGTGGTGGGATTGATGTTGAAATATATATGCCTAAAACTCAACCAGCAGTAACTTAATAAATCACTGTTCTTTAATTAAACAAAAGAAGTAGAAATTATAGAAAATATATGTAATCAAATATATGAATATTAATAGATATGCAAAATAAAAATAGAGCGCTTCATAAATCTTCCAAAACTGAATTTTGATATGCACTCTTATGTGTTTTATTTGTATGACCTTATACAAGTAAGTTAACATCTTTTCAGGCTGAGTACTTTGTCAGAAAAATAGAGTATATTAGCTTCTACTTTTCAGGATTTTGGTGAAATAATTTTTGGAAAGAACCCAGGCAAAGTGCTTAGCCAGAAACTGGCACCTGATTATAAAACACGTGGTAGCTAATATTACACTTGGGCTTTATTCTGGTTAATTGCCTAAACCACAAGCCTCGAGTCTGCAGTTGTTGATAGTGGTAATCCATGGCTTTGGTCTCTGTTTTCCCAGAGATCATTGACATTAGTGTCCTAATATATCCAGCACAAATTCAACCGCTTATTCTTTCTCTTTTGTCTTCGTTCTTGCACCCCTCACCTTGCTCTTTCCTCACAATTCTCCCAATACCATACATATCATCTTTCACAGTTGCTTTTCCTACTTATCTTGCTCATAATGTCGACCTGATTCCAACCGGGTGCCTACAAACTTTCTTCAGCTCTTTATCTTCCTTAAATGGTGACCTTCGTAGCTGAAGGACATTCTAATGTGTATACAAAATGATATACATTTCAGTGTAAAGACATGACTGAATTATATGAAGTTGAAATTAGGACACAGCAATGTGAGTAAAGTTTTGTATGTAGATATGTGTGTCTGCCTGGGTTTGTGTGCATTGTGAGGCTATGACAAAAAATATATTGCGTAATCTTTTCATTTTGTGAAGGGAACTAAATTAGGAAGAGCAAAGGATGACAGTTGCTGCTATTCTTCATAATGATTGTAATCATAATTAGCTGAATGCTTCAGCTCCTTTTGAAGGCTCTACCTAAGGATATTGTTCTCTCATTTTTGCTAAGTGCTATCAAATCTTTGATCTTTATCTATTTTTAAAGTTGATTATTTTTCTGCTTTGCAAAAGGGTAGACTGCTGCTGTCCCATTCATTGTAAGTCCATATAATGTACAGGCACCTATTTATTTTAATAATCATAATTACACTGTAATTATATTTTATTATATAAATATTACAATGATATAATTATAGTATAATAAGAATAATATCAATTAAATCATTATTTAATTTTATTAAATAATATTTTAAATAAATTAAATATTTCAACTTATTTAGTAATGCTGTAAATCATGAAATAATGATTAGGCAAAATCCCTGCCCTCAAAATAATTTAATTTGAGCTAGAGAGATATCACAACAGGATGAAGAGCTAACTTCTCACAAAGGGAACCTGGTTTGTTCTCCCAGTATCACATATGATCCCAAGTTCATTGCCAGGAGCAACTCCTGGGCACCAAGTCAGGAATATCCCCTGAGTATCTGCTAAGTGGACCCAAAACATGACAAAAAGTTTGTTTATTGCAATGTGTATAAATGGACTTTTCTAATTTGATCAGTAACCTCAAGTAGAGTTCTGGATTTACTCCAGACAATATTTCCATGGCAGCAATAAAAATCTGCCTTTCAGTCCTCCTACTGTGGGGCATATTATTTAATGACAGCTGCTGTGCCCTGAGTCTATTTCTGTGTTAGGAGGAATACTTCTCATATACTCAGTCCATAACTGAGCGTGACAAGGACACCAAAAACAGGCTCATTCCTGAGAGACAGAGAATCCCATGATGGATGTCCTTATCCTCACTACTCCCTGTCGGATTTGCCAACTTTCTGAGGACAGTTATGTGGTTTAAAAACTCTAGTAATTCCCTTCCGTTTTATCACTAACACTCCAGTCTGCCTTACAGCTTATTGGCTCTCCTATTTGTTTTCTCTTCGACTTCTTTTGATTTTATTCTCGCTTCTCACAAAACTGCTCCAATACAGATCCTGCACATCATATTTTATGCTGCCATGGAATTTGCTTCTTAGAATACTTGAATCAGCATAGCATACAATGTTGTCAGCTGACCTGACAACTGGCTTGGCCACAAGTGAGACCTCATAAGTAATATAGGGATTCAGGAGCCATAGTATAGTTTGAAAAAAAAGAAATCAAACTTTTCACTTAAGCTCTCTGAGCCAATTGTTACACCTATAAAATATGGTTCCTTTTGCACTTTGGCAAGCAAAGCATTGATACCCTAAATTCCTTAGGATATAATAAATACTCGAACGGTTTGAGGCTCTTCATATTCCTGAATCAACCAGATGCCATTGGGCTACATTGGCACGTGATAGGGTCCAATGGAAATGTTACTGGCGCCCGCTCGAGCAAATCGATGAATAATGGGATTCAAGTGATCAAGTGATCAAGTGATAATAAATACTCAATACATTCATAAGATAATATGATCTCAGAGAAGAATCGGAATATTCATAAGAAAATATCATATCAGAGAAGAATTAGAATTTTTCTGCTGCTTCAAATTAGAGCTTTTGTTTTCTTCTCGTAAAAATGATAATAAATAATAAATAGCTTATTCCCAAGAGCTGGGGCTCTTAGAAACTCCAGCCTGTCATGCTGGAAACATAGCAAGTTTTCTTTGTTAAGGTATCCATTGCTTTTATAGAACAAAAAAAAACAACAAAACTCAGAGGAAAAGATAAGCAATGAAAACTAATTTCAAATTCCAAGAGACAAATTTCATATGTTTAAATAGCATCAAAATTTTCACCAGTTATGTGTCATTGCAGGAATATGATGAACACTGAAGTGTTGTACAAGAAGAAAATGAGAGAATTCTGAACCCTCGTTAAGACTACATTGCTCTGTCATTTTAAAATTTGTTGATTTTTTGGGGGTTCACATCCGGCAACACTTAGGGGTGTAATTCCTGGCTCTTCGCTCAGGAATAACTCCTGGCAGTGCTTGGGGACCATGTGAGATATCAGGATCAAAACCAGGTTGGCTGCATGCAAGGCAAAAGCCCTACCAGCTGTGCTATAGCTCTGGCCCCTAAAATTTGTAGATCTGAGGCTGAATAGTTAGTGTTTACCATAATTGGCACAGAGATACTGTAATACATTCTGAATTCCAAAGCAACAAAACAAAACTCTGATCTTTACTTTGAAGTGCAAACTGGTGACTAAGTTTTTGTGCTTTCCCAACCACAGAGGATTCCCGTGATTCCATGGAATGAGTCAGGGGAAAGTATAATAACTCAAAACATCTACTACAATCACCTTAATATTCCAGTGCAATAACACAGCCCCAGACTGTAGACCAAGGAAGGTATGGATTACCTTCCTTGATGAAAGCCAGTAAATTTCCTCATCAGTAGATGTGAAATCCAGTAGACTTCTTAAAATTTGATTAAATTTAAATTCCTTTAGATTGCAAGATTACCATTTCCCAAGTTACTATAGATGATAATAGGAAACTAAAACTATATAAGTATTCATTATTCAATTTGGTGTGGCAAACCATTTTTCCCTCTGCTTTCAATAGTTTCTATATTCCAGATTATATTTCTCAAGATCTAGGCAACAGATTTCTGCAAGGTGGTAGCAGAAATACTTCACTATTGTTGTCAGTAAATAGTATTTATTGAGTGCCCAATACTTTTTCTAAGCATCACCTAATTAAACTTATTCCTCTCTCCAGGATCAATGAGGGAAAATGAAATACAAAGAGGATTCTAATAATTTATCTAAGGTAACAGGATCTAAGTGAACTATTTACATTTTTAGGAGTATATGATGTTCACTATAGTTTTAAAGTTTAGTGTATTTGGTTTATTTCTATATCTTGATAAAATCATCATTCTCATATGGCATCTATAAATATTCTCAGTCAATCAGTGTTTGATTAACCAGAATGACATCTATTTCTCCCAATACTAAATTATAACCACTGTGAACTTAAATAACCATACAGATAACTTGGTATATAACACATAAATTGAGTACATAAAAGTGTAGTCATAAGCTGCAATTAGGTAGACGCTAAACTTTATTTGGATAAGAAATTGATCTGTGTTTCAAAATAGAAGTTCTCATATGGTCTCCCCAAGCCTGGATAAGTCGACATACTCAGCAGCACTGTGGGGGTACAGGAAGAACGGGAATATGACCAGCAGTGTGAGGGTGCAGAAAAATGGGAATATGGCCCAGCGATTCTACTCTGGGAATATACATCAAGGGCCCAAAAGCACAAATCAGAAAAGACATCTGCACTTCCATGTTACTCACAGCGCGATATACAAGAGCCAAAATAGGGGAAAAGACACAAATGTCCACAAACATATGACTGGATAGCAAAACCATGGTATATATACACACTATGTATATGGACATTTACCACTATGCAGCCTTGAGAAAAAGACAAATTCTTGCAATTTGATGCAATGTGGATGGATCTGAAGAGCATCCTGTTGAGTGAAATTAGACAGCGAGAGGAATAGACTTCGGAAGGATCTCTCTCATATGTGGAGTAATAGCAAATGCCCAGTGACCAAAGAAATGGAGAGCAGCAGTGCAAGTCCTCATTAGGAAGGTGGCACTGGGGCAGCGAGAGGGAGACAAGTTAAGGGAGGAATAACTAGTGAAATAGGGGAGGGGGATGGCTTAGGAGTTGGAGGGAAACTGGGGACTTTGGAGGAAGGTGGTAGACATTGGTGACGGGAATATTAGAACATTGTATGCAGGAAACATATATATATATATATATATGTTTGTATATTTCTATATTTTGCTTGGAGGGATAAGCAGCTTCCTAAGACAGACTTCTTCAATAGAAACTATTATAGTGTATCAGTTAGAGAAAAC
>JAJIBD010015033.1:0-40014 GCA_021461705.1 Cryptotis parvus
CCTAGCACAGAACTGTCAGCCCAGTTGACTATTACCAGACTGACTGTCAGGCCCTGTGAGCACTACTCAGAAGGACCCTTCATAGAAAATGGGCTGTCAAAGAGATCAAATCAATCCGCAGGGTTCATTCTGTTCAAAGGGAGCAGAAATGACACTGTGAACAATAAAGGCATCCTGTTTGTGAGTGCACATTACCTTTTAGAGGTAATGTGGGTATTTTTTGTTCTACATGGAGTCAGGTGGTAGAAATCCAGTGCAAACTGTGGTAAGGCTGCAGTAGGAACAAAATGTCATGTGCTCCCCTCAGTCTTGCAACCCCCATTCAATTACACCTGTGACAAGTACAGGCGCCTTCCCAGACTAATGAAAAACAGAAACTATGACTGCAAGGTGCATGCTCACAAGCCTTTCAAGAATTTACAGCTGAGCTAAGTACTCACATTTTAAATAGCTTTTCCTTGCCACAGCTCATTCTCAACATCTTAGAAAAATAGGTAGATAGTGTATAATCCAACCTGAACACAGTGCAGTAACAATTGTCCGAATAAATTTGGAAATAATAAATAGTAAGTGATATAGCTATGTTCACACTGTAATAGTACCACATTCAAGTATTGTCTTTGGTCTCCAGAGGTATACCAAATAGTCACAGAGAACCACAGGTAAGAATTTACCTGTGGTAAATTCACAGGGGTCAGAGTAACAGTACAATAAATAGACAAGTAGCTCTTGCCTTACATGCAGCTAACCATGTTCCAACCCTGGCACTGATATGTTCCCCTAAGTGCAGAGCCAGAGTAAGCCCTAAACACCACCAGATGTGGTCACACAAACCCCAATAGAATTTTTATCACTACCAGAAACCCAGTGTTTCTCCTAACTCATCATTATTTACTAGCAGGGTTATGAGAAGGGGCAAGAATAGATGTGTGAAAACAGAGCTACTATTTTCAAACCACTCCTGAAAATCCTCAAAGGCCACAAATGTTGAGACACTACCATCTTCATGCAACAAGAATTCACTGAGAACAAGAGTGATACAGAAGAAAATTTTGCAACAAATTTTGCCTCTCAACATGGGAAACCTTGCAGTATGTGAAATTCAAATGGAAGAAGCAGATTAGATTTGTGATCATGCCCTGATTAACACCCCACAGAAACCACAATTTGACAGATCAGAAGCAGTGTAAACAGTACTTACCAGTCATGTCTTCTCAAGATGTCGCTGAAATAAGCTTCAGTCGTGGCTTTTGCTTTGTTTTTTTTTTTGGGGGGGGGTCACATCCGGCAATGCTCAGGGGTTACTCCTGGCTCTTTGCTCAAGAATTACTCCTGGCAGTGCTCAGGGTACCATATGGGATGCCGGGGATCGAACCCCGGCCGGCACAGGCCGGCCGCATGCAAGGCAAACACCCCTGGGCTATTGCTCCGGCCCCCAGCTGTGGCTTTTGAGGAACCCAAACTGAGGCCTAGAGGTTTCAAAATAAAGCTACTTTGGAAACAAATTGGGGTTCAAGAGCCTCTGTGATGTGAGAGAAGGTGCTTAGGAGAGTTTTGCTTCTAGGAACAACTAAAAGCCATGAATGAACCTATGGAATCGGGCTATTCCCTCATAAAATCAATAATCCAAAAAAAAATTTCGGACACAACCACCCTAAATCTTAATTGATGCTTGACTTGGCAGAGATGTGATGGAGAAAAGACTATAATCTGAAAATCACATAAACAGTGAGGGTAACTGTAAGAATCTAATAAATCAAACCTACGTACCTTGACTTCAACCCTACTAAACCTCCCAAGTAGTTATCAAGTAGCAGTAACCACAGATTCTTTGAGATGCAGCATAAAAGAAAAAAGTATTTCTTTTAATATTTTTTCTTTCAAAAGAATATATCACCATTGTTGGTCTGTACTTAGGTGAGGGGCCACATCCAGTACCATTTAGGGGCTATTTCAGCTCTAGGCTTGGCCACTTGAGATGATAGCTGCATGCAAGGTGAGAACCTTAATCCTTGTACTCTCTCTTCAGGCCCCTCAGTTTATCTTTATAAAAAAATTTGAAAAAAGATTAAAAGAGTCAATCTGTGAGTTCTGGTAGAAGAATTTGTTCATCTTAGCTATGTTCTGGGAGACTCAAAGACAGATCAGACCTTGGAATTTATCAGCAGAAGAATATTCCTGAAAACATCTTCCTAGAATGTGAGGCAAAATGGAATATCTAAGAAAAAATGGCTGATTTAAAATTGTGAGCCAAACATAAGGAAAAGTAAATACAATCTAAAAACATATCAGCTATATCAGAAGTTAGTGCACATATAAACGTTGGTAGAGTGGGACTTTGATAAAGTTCTATTACCAAGAATAGCTCAAAAATGCCTAGCACCGCACATAAAATGTACAATGTATCAAAACTGCAAGAATACCTGAGGTATTGTAAGACTTTAATCTGGAGAACCATTCATAAGGTATATCTATTACCATCTCAGCACCCAAATGATCAAACGATGAAAGAGGATATTTAGAGGAAACAGCAGGACCAATAAGACATGCAGGACTGTCAGGGCACTCAGACACTGATGAAAGCCAAAGGAAAGAAAAGTTTGTCAGAATTGGAGAAAGATCAGAGGTATGGGATAAGGTGATCAACACTGGAATAGAAAGAGTACAAAGAACTATCTCTCTACCAAATACATTCTAGAAACCTTAGAGACTGAGACTTATTTGACAAAGCTAAACTGGTATAGTAGAAGAAATGCCCACCTCTGAGTCTGAGGAAGAAAACTGGAAATCCCATGGACAGTGAAAATGTCAGCAAACAAGTGAGAATGGAGTGGGTAATAAACTATAACTGAATGGAAGGGGCGTGGGTGAGTGATGGTTGTCTGCACCATTTGTGGATAATTTGGCTCTCTGACACATGTAGCAATAAGAAATTTACTGTTTCTAACCTTATTTCCCTTCTGGGATATTACTGCATTGAGACCTATAGAAACCCATCTCCTTGTTCTTATTTACCACTTTAATAAATATTCATGAAGCACTTTACTATAATCCTTTCAGGCTCCACACTGTGGGGTGAAGCAATTAAGATGGCCTACAAGTCCCCTCCGTGCAAGATGCTGTAATGCACATCTGTTTATACCCTATGTTTTATAGTTGAATCCCCTTACCGATAATGTTTATTGCTAGAATCTAAAAGGAAATGCCACCTCCCACTTGAGACAAGGATTCAGTATTGAATATATATGGATTTTATATATATATGCACTTGCATAAAAGTTGTCAATAAGTCAATAGCTCAGAGAATATAAAACTTCATTTTTCTCTATCATGTTGTCTAGAACGGAGAAACTAATTGACTTTTCTCCTGTTGGCTATACAAAGTACACTTTTAATCAAATACAAGTCTAGGCAGCCTTTTTAGCTTAAATGTTTAAGCCATAGAGTGATATGATGCTCACATCACCAAAGGGCAATGGATTTGCAAGAACTGTAGACAGATCATATGGAATACTGTTTCTATTATAAAGTTTTTATCAGTAAGTCATGAAACTGACAAGCCTTCATTTACAATTGGGCTTATCTATTTTATCCTGCTATCTGAATCATTCTTTCTTGCACCCAGCACTTTTTCTGACATCTACTTTTCCATTCACATTAACATGTTTTTGTTCAGTTGATTTGTTTGGGAGTAAAGTATCTCCTCCTCTTCCTCCTCTCTATACTGACTCTTCACCAAGTTTTCAGACTTGATGTGTGTGGATTTACTTTCCCATTGTATCTCACACCTATTTTTTTGTACTTTCTTTCAATTGCAGGCTATCTTTTTTCACCCCCTACCTCAGCTAATACTAAGCCAAGTTCAGTACTGCAGAGAATGAAATATAAGTGAATAATTTCTGCTTTAGACTAGTTCAAAATTTGCTTGAATTAGGCACCTGGTTTATTTTACTCCATTGCAAAGATACTATTACTGCTTAATTAAAATTATTAACATTTCCTCCAAGAGGAAATTTCCCCAAGAGGCAGGAAAAAGTTTAAAATAAAATCCTTGCCTCTCAGCAAGAAAAAGAGCAAGATCAGAAATTTGTGTATTCCTGTTCTGTTTCTTCTTTCCCATTTGTTTTCGTTCCTTCCCCTTTTTAATGTGTAGGAACTCCTTTTGCTCACTTCTACCATCTCTACTTGCATCTACTCCACCCTCCAGGCATATATTTACGATAATTACATAAACAAACTCATACTTTTGTGTTTTAAGATTAAGGTATCCTCTCTTCTGAGGATTTCATCTTTGTAGAAAATAATGCAAAAGGAATGATCTCTAATAAAAGAATTTCAATTATTCCTGGCAAGTAAAAAACTATTGGGAAAGCAAAGGACAGTTTTCTGGTGGTTTTCAAATTATGCTAGGTTTAATATTTCTTTAATCTGTACACTATTTCCTTTTTGAAAAATTCATTTTATCTACTTTATTGAAATATACAATGTTACAGAAACAAATAAATGGCAAAATGAGGGGTGAGAGTTCAAACAGTGAAAAGGAAGAGCAGTTAGAGATATTGAGAGACACAAAACACACACATAATAACATTAATGATTTCTGGAACTGGGCTTCAAGTTAACCTCCCCACATTATAGAGACAAAAGGGAAAAAATATAACTAATGGCAAATAATTCTCAGGATCAAAAGATTGAAATATGGTTCAGTGAAACTTGCATGCAATAGTTACAATTAAATTCAATGTGAGGTTAGTTTTATAAAATTGTAAAATAAATTCTTAGGGAGTTTGTAAAATAAAAACCCACAAAATCTGCAGAAGACTATTTTAGGAGATTACAATGGTACAAAAAATTCTAATAAATATAATAGCGTGGTTGAATTTTAAAAATCATTACAGAGTAAAAAGAATATAAGCAAAACAGTATACACAATTTATGGTTTAATTTATATAACTTATATAACATTCTTGAAAATGTTTTCTCTAGTGAAAGGAAATAGATCTTTTGATGCCTTGGAATGAGGTCATAGAGGGAGAAGAGCAAAGAGGCATGAAAATTTTCAAGGGTGATAGAAATGTTCTGTATCTTGACTGCTGCTATAGTTTCACAGGCATACATGTCAGTCAAAACTCATTAAATCGTATACCTTATTGTATGTTAAAAAATCCTTAACAACTTTATTTTTAACATAGAAAAACTGACCCAAAAGACCCAATTTCCATTAGCAAGTGAATGAATAAAGCAGATGTAACATATCTACATAATGAAGTAATACTCCTTCACAATGAAAATGAATTAATTGGAGTTATCCACTGGAGCCAGGATAAATCTCAAAATAATTCTGTTGAGTAAAATTTGGAGAAAGTATGATCTAATCTATTGTGACAGTAAGAATACCCATGATTATCTAAGAACAAAGGTGAGAGAATGGAGAAGGATTAGAAAGTGAATGAGAAAACCTGGGGAGATTATGAGTATGGTTTTCCTGATTGTAGGACAGTGACATAGCCATAGACATGTAGCATGTGCCATGATCTATCAAATGTTATCATTCTAAAATATATGCTGTTTATTGTATCTAAGCTATACATAAATGTATAGACTCCACTGAGATATTGGATTCAGTTTCAGGCTACCACAATAAAGCAAATATTGTAGATGTAATGTGTACACAAATTAGAAGTCACACAAATGTTGGCTTCCCACCAATATAAAACTGACAAAACCCATGCATATAAATGGACTATAAATGCATATAAAAGTGACTATAATACATTTATATGCATTTATATAGACTATATATAAATATATAATATTATATATCCACTTCAGACCCAAAGCTGCGCTGCTCAGCCGGCCCAGAAGCAATCCATGGAGCTGACCTCCCGTAAGAGGCTCCGCCAACCCCTGGCCAAGTCCAACATTGCTCCAAGGGTTTGCTCTCATGGGAGGGAGAAACCACATTGGCCGGACTCGGAGTGGAGTTTTGGGCCATGCCCTTTCCTCCACCTCCATGCCAGTTGCCCCGGAAGAGAGAGACCCACCCATGCCAGACTCAGCTAATTTGCAACCCCCGGAAGAGATCCAGACCCAGAACCAGAGCTGTGTTGCTCAGCCAGCCCCATGTGGAAGCAACCCATGGAGCTGACCTCCTGGTAAGGGGCTCGGCCAGCCCCTGGCCGAGTCAAACATTGCTCCAAGGGTTTGCTCTCATGGGCGGGGGGAGAGTCCACATTGGCCAGACTCAGAGTGGAGCCCTGCCCTTTCCTCTGCCTCCATGCCAGTTGTCCCGAGAAGAGAGAGAGACCCACCCACGCCAGACCCACTGCTCCCTTGGCTCACGGCTGCACAATATTCTTAGCTGATTTTAGGATAAGGTCCTTCCCAAGATCTTTCACATTTATACATTGTATACAGTTCTAGACAGGTTCTAACTGATATCAGTAATACCAGAGACTCTCAGACATGGGGCAGAGCTGCTCCTTGCCTCTCCCTGTGCCCAGCCGCTCATGAGGCGCCGGGAGGCATGGTGGGTTCTAGCCCTGGCCTGCCACCCCAGCAGATCCTCACAACAAGCCAGATGACCCCCTCCTGACTCCATGGGGGCCGCCGTTTTCCACATCCGGACTTCTTTCTCATCACAACTCCACCCAGCAGACCAGACTATCACAGCCCGGATCGCCGACACCCACCCTGCAGCAGTTTTTTTTTTTTTTATCTGGCCCAGGTATGCTGAACCAGAGACTCTCAGACATGGGGCATAGCTACTACTTGCTCTCTCCTGTGCCCAGCCACTCATAGAGGCACCCGGGAGGCATGGCGGGTTTAGCCCTGACCTGCCACCCCAGCAGAGCCTCACAACAAGCCAGACGACCCCCGACTCCATGGGGGCTGCCATTTTCCACATCTGGACTTCTCATCACAACTCCACCCAGCAGACCAGACTATCACAGACCGGTTCATGAGGCCGCACGGTTCATCAATAGATGCTTTATTTAGAGGTGACTACAAGAGTATGCCACCCCGTACAGCAAGCCTGGCAAGCTGCTTGTGTTGTATTTGATATGCCAAATACCAGTAACATTTATATTAGGTCATTTTATGACCTAATATAATGGCTTGAGGCTCTTTTGTTCCGGAGCAAGTGGATGCCTTTGGGTTCTATTAGCATGCTACAGGACAGATGGAGATATTACTAATGCCAGCTCTAGCAAATAGATGATGAAGGGGAACATAGTGATAGTGATAGTCCTTCCCAAAATCTTTCACACTTATACATTGTATACAGTTCTAGACAGGTTCTAACTGATACCAGTAAGCCTAGCAAGAAGCCAGAACAAACCACACATGATGCAGTCAGTCATTCTCAACATCCAGACTCCATAGTTCCTCAGAGCTCCATCCAAGAGAAAACCTGATCTTCCCCTTTAAGTTTCATCAGTAAATACTTGAGATGAGAGCCTTCTACTGAGACTAGACTACCTACATGGCAAAGCCTGGCAAGCTACCCATGTTTTACTTACTTGTTATGCCAAAACCTAGTAACAATTATGAACCTCAGTTCTATGACCTGAAGAATGGTTTCGGGCTCCTCCTGTCCCGTAGCAAGCAGACACCCTTGGGTTACACTTGCTTGTGACAGGACTAATGGAGATGTTACAAGTGCCCATTCGAGCAAATCAATGAACAATGGGAAGACAGTGATACAGTGTTATATTATATAACATAATATATATTATATTATATTATATTATATTATATTATATTATATTATATTATATTATATTATATTATATTATATTATATTATATTATATTATATTATATTATATTATATTATATTATATTGTATTGTATCGTATCGTATCGTATCGTATCGTATCGTATCGTATCGTATCATATCATATTATATTATATTATATTATATCAATCATATCATATTATATTATAGTATTTCATAGCATTTCATAGCATTTCATAGTACTTTATATATTATTTTATTATATAATTACAATATGTAAAATTATATAATATATTATATTGTTTATTTAATAGACTATAATGTTATAGTCTATTAAGTATGCAATAACATCTAAACATATATATATTATGTATATAATACATATATGGTTCCTTTTTGGTAGGGCTCTCTCTCGGGTGAGATCCTCTCTTTGGTGGGACTCCTTTCTGATAGAACCCTTTTTGGTAGGACTCCACTCTGGCAGGATCCTCTTTGATGGGAGACTTGGGCATGAACCTCAGGCAACCAAAATGCTAATGCCCAAGCTGGCAAGGCAGTTCAGAGAAACAATAAAGGAGGACCTCAAAGAGAGAAGAGCAGAAATATTGGAAGATGCAGCAGAAACCAAGAAAAGCAATCGTAATGCCCACCTGACTTCTCTAACTATTAGACCAAGATGACTGCACTCCAACGTCCTGATGGATCGATCACATCATCCAGAATAGCAATGGAGAAGATTATCCATGACTTCTACTCAGATCTCTTTGATATCCACATCCGCCTGTCCACATACTAAATTCCACAGAATGGATATGTCATTCCCAATATTCTCCCGTCTGAAATGCTACATGCTATTTCATTCAGTAATCAAGCGAACAGCTCCCAGTCCAGACAAAGTCAGACCACGAACACCTGAAGAATCTGCCATCAGTACTCATCAATCAATACACTGGCTCAGCTCTTCATACACTATCTGTCTGAATGCAAGGTGCCCTCCCAATGGAAAACCAGCAGGACAGTTCTACTGTTCAAGAAGGGAAACATCCATGACATTGGCAACTATCACTCCATCTGCCTGTTGTCCATCATCTACAAGCTGTTCACTCGAGTCATCCTGAACAGGATAGGCAGAGCATTAGAAGAAGGACAACCATGCGAGCAAGCTGGGTTCCTAAAAGGATTCAGCAAAATTGACCATATCTACACGGTAACCAAGCTCACTGAGGTTTGTAGGGAGTTCAAGATGCTATTCTGTATAACGTTCATTGATTTAAAGAAAGCTTTTGATTCTGTGGAGACTGGAGGCGGTCATCAAAGCCCTAGCCAAACAGGGTATTCAAATCCAATACATCAAGATCCTTCGTGAACTGTATTACGGATTTACCACCAGGATCTCACCATTGTATAAGGAAGTGATCATTGATGTCAAAAGAGGGGTTCAGCAGGGTGATACCGTGATTATATATGACATATATATAATGTCATATATTATATGACATTATATATATCATTATATATAATGTCATATATTATATGACATTATATATATCATAACTCTTCAGCACCACCCTCGAGAACATCATGTGACAAATAAAATGGGAAGGAATGGGGGGTGAAGATAAATAGTTGGCAACTACACCACCTCCACTACACTGATGACATCGTTCTAATAACACAAAACATTAGCCAAGTGGCACAAATGCTGGCTAACTTTGACCAAGAATGTGGAAAGATAGGTGAACAGCTGAATCTCAACAAAACAATGTTCATGAAAAATGAACTAGTTCCAGAGGCCCCATTCACTCTCAATGGAATAAGCATCTCCAAATGCAGCAGTTAAGTGTACCTAGGTGGAGAACTCAACATGATAAACCACCTAAAACCTGAGCTGCACAGGAGGAAGAGAGCAGTCTGGAATGCCTTTAAGAGCATTGAAGAAATAGCTAAAAGGACAAAGAACCTCTTGCTCCAGGCAGATCTCTTCAACTCCACCTTTCTCTCTGCATTAACATATGCCTCAGAGACTTGGGCCCTATGAAAGCAGGATGAGAGTGCTATTTGGGTCTCCCAAAGAGGAATCAAAAGAGCTATGCTCCGAATATCATGTCTCACTCAAGTGAGAGAAGGAATACGGAGTTCCAACCTCTGTCAAGGATCCAGAGTCAGGGCCGCTGTCTCGTTTGCCAAGGCATTGAAAATCAGATAGGTTGGACATGTAATGCGATTTGAGATGACCACTGGACTAGAGTTGTTACCAACTGGATCCCACGGGACATCAAAAGATCACGTGGCTCACATCCAAAACAGCAAGAACAACCAGTGCTGGCATGGATGTAGGGGAAAAGGGACTCTCATCCACTGTTGGTGGGAGTGCCAGCTGGTCCAGCCCTTTTGGAAAACAATATGGGCATTCCTCCGAAAACTAGACATTGAGCTCCCATTTGATCCAGCAATAACACTCCTGGGAATATGCCTGAGAGACCGAAAAACACATAGCAGAAACACTATCTGTACTTCTTTATACATCTCTGCACTATTCACTATAGCTAGAATCTGGAAACAACCTAAATGCCCGAGAACAGAGGACTGACTAAAGAAACTGGTTCATCTATACTATGGAATACTATGCGGCTGCCAGAAAAGATGAAATTATGAAATTTACCTGCAAATGGATGGACATGGAGACTATCATGCTGAGTGAAATTAGTCAGAAGGAAAAGGACAGATATAGAATGACTGCATTCATTAATAGGATATAAATAGATACCAGTGTTTTACTAAATGTGGGAAATGGTCATGGCAGATTAAAACTCACCATTGAATATACACAAAGAGACTTAAGTGATAAACTCTAAATATCTGCAGGGCTAACCACAATGTGTAAAATAAGAGGGAGAGAGATGCAGAGACAGAGAGAGAGACAGAGATAGAAAGAGAGGAAACTGGGGTACCTGCTATTGAGGCAGCCTGGGGGTGGGCGGGGAGGTGGTGGGGTACATTGGTGGTGGAAATGGGGCACTGGTGGAGGGATGGGTGCTGGTATACTGTACTACCAAGAACCAATTATAAACACCTTTGTAATTGTATGTCTCACGGTGGTATAATAAAAAATTTAAAAATTTTTTTTTTAATTTTTTGAAAATGATCACGTGGCTATCCACCTACAAGATGGTCTTTGACAAGATTCTGAACAAACAGTTTGAGGCTCTTAGTATTCCTGAAGCAAGCAGATGCCATTGAGCTACACTGGCACATGATAGGGTCAAATGGAAACGTTACTGGTGCCCGCTCAAGCAAATCGATGAATAATGGGATGTCAAGTGATCAAGTGAATGACACCAATAACTTACCTGAGGCTGTTATCAGACATAAATTTCAATAATGACTGTAAATACAGGAAAAAACTTTCAAGAGTCTCTGTACTAGCTCTCGTTCTCTCCCTCCTTCTGCTCCCCTCTCTTGCTTTCGCCTTCTGCTTTTGCTCATAATCTCTGACAGTAAACGAGTTGACTTGGTTTTAGTATACCTCTTTGGGGGAAAATCCTGACTCATGGAAGCTTGTTGAATAGTATTGTTGTGTCTAAGAATAATGATTACTATATTGGTGTCACTCTCTTCCAGACAGTAAAAACTTTCTGTAGATCAATTTGTTCATTCTTCAAATAGTTTTCTAAATTGAGTTCTGTTATTCCTCTACTTTGCAATTAAAAACTTAGATAACTTATTCCAGAGCTAGTTTTCATTAACAAGAATCTAATATTGCCTTTTAGTCCAAGGCTAAAAATAAATGAAAATCTTTAAGAACCTAAAGTTAAGAATTTAGTGTCTTGCTTATGCTGTGGGATCACCGCATCTTAGGAATTAAGCTAACAAGTCCAAATGTCTGTCCAGATGATGAATAATACCCAGAATTTACCAGTAGCTTAGTGTTACCACAAGTATCAAATGAGAAAATGAGTAGAATACCAGTAACAACTTGATAATACCATGATCTAATTCATTAGATTATAAGACTTTAATTAGGAGAAAACTTTATTTTATACCTTTTGCTGCAGTGCAGTGCACAGCCTCTTAGTTACAAATTCAGACTTAGATTTCAAGTGCCGAACTATAGGCACATTAAACTAAGAGCCATCTCCTATCTTTTCACTGTTGTTGAGTGCCACACTAGCAAGTGTTTCTTCAGGAACTCATGGTTTATGCATACAGTTGTCACGAGCTTTTGTCTCTATTTTTTTGTTTTGTTCTTTTTTGTCTTTTTTGGGCCACTGTCAGAAGTGTCCAGGGGTTACTCCTGGTTGTGAGCTCAGGAATTAGTCCTGGCAGTGCTCCCGAAATCCATCTGGGATACCAAGGATTGAACCCAAGTCAGCTGCATACAGACAAATGCACTGCCCACTGTGCTAATGGTCTGAGCCTGTTTCCTCCTTTTAATTAATATATAATTATAAAAACACTGTATGATTAAGTCTGCATTTTTGTGAGCTTTGTCCAATGCATCTTACTTTCTATTTAAGTCGCCCAATTAGAACCTGGATGAGAAACCTTGCAGATGCCATTTAACAGACTCATGACAAAAAAGTTCACTGACAACTATGCCACAATTGCTAATGTTAACTCTTAGTAAAGAGTTACTTAATAAAAAGTTACATGATTCACTTAATAAAAATCAATGTTTTGTTACTGTAAGTGGCTATTAATTTGGGAGCCTAAGAACAATTTAATAGCTTTTCTGCTGAAAATAATGGTAAGTGATATGTGAAAATGTATTCTTTGAAAGCTTTTCAGAAGCAGATTAATCCTTAGAAAGAAAAAGAAAGATTATTAAGAAATATAAGAGATAATAGTATGAACTACTTTTAATTTCATAATGCCCCAATAATTTGACACTGTTTTCTAAATTTATTTCTAAGATGTTTTATATTGGCAACCACTGGCTAGATGGAAAAACACTAAAGCTAAATTAAGACATTATTATTATGGGAAATCTCCTAAAATGTAATAACCAAAGGAAAATTAGAGTATTTCTGCCAAGTATTTATCTCAGATTAGCCTTTCTAGCTTAATAATATTCAAGTATTTTGGAACTTAGTTGGTGATATCAAGGCATTTAAGCATTATTGGCATGAAATTATTTAAAAATAATAGCAAAACTTTTATAATAAATATAGGGAACAGAAAAAGAGTTCAAAGGGATGAGCACATGCTTTGCATGAGGAAGACCAAGATTCAGTCCCCAGCACTGCTAGTCCCCTGTGGTGGGCAACATGTTCTAATTAGCCCTTTGGGATGCTCTTTCAGACATGGGAGCTTGGACATCAAGCTTGGTTCAAACACTTACATTACAAAAGAAAAGCAGTTCAGAACTCAGAGATGGGCTCCCTCCCCCCATCTCGATGTTCTTCCAGAAGGCCAGGCAGTCACACCCCTTGCACCAAAGGCATCACCTATTATAAATTTAACTCCAACTTTATCACCCAGTTACAATCTTTGGAATTCCTAGACATCTCAAACTCTAATATACTGATAGACCAAGTAGCACACCACACTTAACAGATATGAGTATAGGGCAAACTATAACAAAATTTATAGTCACAACATATCAGTAATTTCTTATTCAAAGAGCTTAATGGCTCAATAGCTCCATGGTGAGATTGTACAATCTTCACTTTCTTCTAAGAAAGCATTTCTTGATTATTTTTAGCAAATTAGCTATATAACAAGCAATATCAAATAAATTGAGGGTCTGCTTAGGGACAGCTTAAGCAGTGGTTGGGAATTACTTGTATCACTTGTCTTCCCGTTGTTCATTAATTTGCTCGAGCGGGCACCATTAACATCTCCGTATATCCTGTTGAGTGCTAGTGCAGCCCAAGGGCATCCACTCGCTCCAGGAACATGAAGAGCCTTAGACTACTCCTTCAGGTCATGGGAATGAGGTCTATAATTGTTACTGGTTTTGGCATATCAAATACAACATGGGTAGCTTGCCAGGCTCTGCTGTGTGGGTGATATACTCTCAGTAGTATGCTCTCATCTCATGCATATACTGATGAACCACGCAGCCGCTTTGAAGTCGCATGCATGATTCGGAAAAATGGAAGTAATTGTGTTCAAAAGTTACAATGGTTGGGCTACATTGGCACGTGATAGGGTCCAATGGAAATGTCACTGGTGCCCGCTCGAGCAAATCGATGAATAACGGGATTCAAGTGATCAAGTGACCCAGCCATACCACTCCTGGGAATATACCCTGGGAAGCCAAAAACGTGCAGCGGAAACACCATCCCTACTTTTATATCCATGGCAGCATTATTCACAATAGCCGTAATCTGGAAACAACCAGAGTGCCCGAAAATTGATGACTGGAGAAAGAAACTTTGTTACATCTACACAATGGAATACTGTGCAGCTGTTAGGAAAAATGAAGTTATGAAATTTGCCTATGAATGGATGGACATGGAGAGGATCATGTTGAGTGAAATTAGCCAGAAGGAGAGAGACAGATATAGAATGACTGCATTTATTTCCATGGAATTTCTGCTTTTAACCACTGAGTTTTACCTGTTCACTAACCATCCCAGATGCTTTCCCTTCACTTTCTTAACCTTTTCTGTGAGAGGTCAGAGATACAGTCCAATGGGTAGGGTGTTTGCCTTGCATGCGGCTGACCCAGGTTCAATCCCCGGCATCCCATATGGTACTCTGAGCACCCCCAGGAGTAATTTCTGAGCAAAGAGCCAGGAGTAAACCCTGAGCATCTCTGCGTGTGACCCAAAAAGCAAAATAAAAACAAAAAAAATTTAAAAAAAAGTTACAATGGTGGTGGGTTTGGTATTAAATATTAAATACCTGTAAGAAATTAACATGAGCATATTTGTTTAAAAATTGAATAGAAGCCCACTACATTTAATAAGTTTAATAAGTAAGTGAAAGCAATAACCCAGATGTCCAACTTGCACGTAACAGTTCAGTTAAAAAAAGTCATGATTTTAGTAATACCATTCTGAGATAAATGTTGTAGAATGATCAATATAGTTAGTTAGTTCCTGCTAAGGGGCCAAGCATGGGGAGAAACAAGAGTCTTTGGTGACAGTAGGCTACATTGGAGGTGGGACTGGTATCAGAATATTGAATACTTGAAACAATTATACAGTGAACAGCTTTGTAAATCATGATATTTAAATAAAATTTAAAAAATAAAAAAGAGAAATGAAAGCCAACTTGGGAAATTTGCAAAACTTTCAGTTTTTTTTAAATCTACTCAGTCACTCCTTCTGTACTGAGGATTTAATACATTTCCACTTGATTTATAGAGAAGGATTCGCTATTGCCATCATGTTGTTTTCTGTTGATATGATAGATATTTATCATTTTCTCTATTTTTCTTTGTATATGTGTTGAATTTTTGGTATTTATATATTTTGATTCTTTTCTATTTTGCTTTTAAGAATATTCTATAGGTATTTTTGTGAGTAAGTACTTTGGGTTTTACAAAAAAAAGTCACAAAAGTTATTTCTCAAAGATAATAATTTAAGCTCAGCCCCCTGAAGCACCCCACTCTCCTCACCAGGTGCGCTGGTGCGGTGAGACCTCCCCAGCACACTCAGTTCCAAGTTAAAGGGCTGGAACTTTGATCAAGGGGACCAAGCCGCACCCAACTTCTTGGAACTTCCACTGGATGACTTCCGCTCCACATCCCCTGATTTCAGAACCACCCGACACCCCAAAATTCAAAACTGAGCAGGCGCACTAGCGTCCAGCAAAAGTAATATCTATCTACCTGAGATACCAGTGAGCATTTGCCACTACTCCTTGCTATCCATCCCAAACTGCAAAGCAATTCAGGCACCTACTAACTTTACTGACTAGCCACCCAGAACACACATTTTCAACCTAGGATAGTCATTATGGTAAAGCAACACAGAATTCCTTCAAGCTCAATGATTGAAGTCACTAACACAGATGAGTCAAGCAATAATGATGAGCTATATAACCTCTCTGAAAAGGAATTTCGGAAGGAACTGTTAAGGATGCATAGGAATTCAAAGAAGCAATGGAATACAAAGTCAATAAAATACAAGAGGACACAAGAGCAGACATGAGTAAATTGCAGACCAAAATACAAGCAGAAATAACAGATATTAAAAATGAGGTAAGTGAAATGAAAAACACACTGGAAGGCCCCCAGAGTAACAACCACTGAAGAAAGAATTAGTGATCTCGAAGACGAGTTTCAGAGATTCTCTAGAAAACAGAAGATGGAAAAAAAGACTCACAATCAACGGACAGACTACCAAAGGAAATTGGGATGAAGCCAAAAGGGACAACATATGCATCATTGAGGTCCCAGAAGGGCATGAAGAAGAAACTGTCAAAGCCATCATTGCTGAGAAGTTCCCAAAGCTGAAGAACTCATGCTCCCAGATACAGGAGGCCCATAGGATACCAGCTAAAAAGAAACCCCAATAAGAATACTCTAAGACACAAACTTATTAAAATGACGAAAATGATAGAAATAGAATACTGAAAGCAGCAAGATCAAAGAAGGAAATCACATACAAAGAAGCATTCCTAAGATTTACAGCAGACTTCTCTGATGAAACACTCGAAGTCTAAAAACAATGGTGGGATATTGTGAAAAGGCTCAATGAACTGCAGGTCGCACCAAGAATTCTTTAACCGGCTAGACTTACATTCAGATGTGAAGGAAAGATAAACAACTTCATGGATAAACAACAACTTAGGAAATTAATAGAATCAAAACCAACTTTAAAAAGAAAGATTGAAGGGTCTACTGTAAAATAAGACAGAACCCCAAAACACAACAAGATTAAACAGAAGGATGGCACAAAATCCGATGACAATAATCTCAACATCAACAGTCTAAATGCACTAATTAAGAGACACAGAGTGGCAAAATAGATTAAAAAACTGAATCCAACATTCTGCTGCCTACAAGAAACACATCTGAATAATCAGACCAAACACAGACTCAAAATCAAAGGCTGGAAGACCATTCTCCACGCAAACAACTCCTCCAGAAAGGCGGGTGTGGCCATACTTATATCTGACAATATAGACTTCCAGGCTGAAAAAAGGTTAAAAGCGATGATGAGGGCCATTTCCTAATAATGAAGGGGTATGTGTACCAGGAAGAAACCACACTACTAAACATACATGCACCCAACGAAGGGCCAGCAAAATATTTAAAACAATTGTTAATAGACCTCAAAGAAGACATTAATAGTAGCACAATAATAGTTGGAGACTTCAACACTGCTTTATCAACTATGGATAGATCAACAAGACTGAAACTCACCAGGGAAATACTGTCTCTGAAGGAAGAAATGGAAGAAAGAGAACTAGTGGATATATACAGGGCTTTCCATCCCAAAAAAGCTGAATACACATTTTTCTCCAGTGTACATGGAACAGTCTCCAAGATAGACCACATGCTGAGCCACAAAGCATACCTCAATAAAATAAAAAGATAGAAATTGTTTCAACCATCTTTTCAGACCATGATGCACAGAAAATAGAAGTTAACCATACACAGAAGCAGGGAGCCAAACCAAACACCTGGAAACTAAACAGCTCACTGCTGAACAACCAATGGGTCATAGAAGAAATCAAACAGGAAATCAAAAGATTCCTGGAAACAAATGAAAATGAAGACACCAACTATAAGAACTTGTGAGACATGGCAAAAGCCATGTTAAGAGGAAAGTTTATATCTCTGCAAGCATTCATCAAGAAAGAAGAAAGGGCCCACATAAATAACCTGACTTCACAGCTCAAAATATTAGAAAAAAGACCAACAAAAGGCGCCCAACCCAGGAAGAAAGAAGGAAATAATAAAAATTAGAGAGGAAATCAACGAGCTGGAAACCAAAAAAAAAATCCAAAAGATTAATGAAACCAAGAGCTGGTACTTTGAAAAGCTAAACAAGATAGACAAACCACTGGCAAGACTTATAAGGACAGGGAAAGAGAGGACACAAATAAACAGAATCAGAAACAAAAGGGTGACATCACAACAGAAATCTCAGAAATCCAAAAATATCATCAGAGATTACTTTGAGAACCTGTATGCCATGAAACATGAGAACCTAGAAGAAATGGATAAATTCCTGAAGTCCTATAACCTCCCACTGACTGAAACAAGAAGCCATCCAACACCGGAATAAGCCTATCACCATCGAGGAAATTGAAACAGTAATTAAAAGCCTTCCCAAACACAAAAGCCCAGGTCCAGATGGTTTCACTAGTGAATTCTACCAAATTTTTAAGGAGGACCTACTGCCTGTCCTTTTCAAGCTCTTCCAGGAAATAGAAGAAACAGAAACACTCCCAAACAGCTTCTACAAGGCACATACCAACCCTGATACCCAAAGCAGGGAAAGGCAACACAAAAAAGAAAATTACAGACCAATCTCCCTGATGAACACAGATGCTAAGTTCTTCAACAAAATACTAGAAAACAGAATCCAAAGACTCATCAAAAGATTATACATCATGACCAAGTAGGATTCATCCTGGGAATGCAAGGATGGTTCAACATTCACAAGTCAATCAACATAATACATAATATCAATAAGAGAAAAAATAAAAACCATATGATCATATCAATATACACAGAAAAAGCATTTGAAAGATCCAGCACCCATTCATGATTAAAACCCTCCAAAAACGGGAATTGAAGGAACCTTCCTCAAGATAGTTACAACCATCTACCAAAAGTCCACAGCAAGTATCATTCTCAACGGGGAAAAATTGAAAGCCTTCGCCCTAAGATGAGGGACAAGACAAGGTTGCCCTCTCTCACCTCTTTTATTCAATATAGTACTGGAAGAACTTGCCATAGCAATCAGAGAAGAAAAGGACATTAAGGGCATCCAGATAGGCAAGGAATAAGTCAAGTTATCACTATTCTCAGATGATATGATATTATACCTAGAGAACCCTAAACTCTCTACCAACAAATCCTAGAAACAATAGACATTTTTAGTAGAGTAGCAGGGTACAAAATCAATACCCAAAAGTCGGTGGCTTTCCTATATACAAATAACAAAAGACAGGAAAGAGATATAAAGAAAATGATCCCATTCACAATTGTGCCACAGAAAATTAAATGCCTAGGTATCAGTCTGATGAAGAATGTAAAGGGCCTCTATGAAGAGAACTACAAACCATTATTTCAATAAATAAAAGAGGACAAAAGGAAGTGAAAACACATTCCCTGCTCATGGATCAGGAGAATAAGCGTGGTCAAAATGGTAATACTCCCTAGAGCTTTAGACAGATTCAATGCCATCCCTATAAGGATACCCATGACATTCTTCAAAGAAATTGACCAAACACTTCTGAAATTTGTATGGAATAATAAACCCCCACGGATAGCTAAAGCAATCTCTGGGAAAAAGAAGATGGGAGGCATAAACTTTCCCAACTTCAAACTCTACTACAAAGCAGTGGTAATAAAAACAGCATGGTTTTGGAATAGAAACAGGCCTATGGAATAGAGTTGAGTATCCTGATAACCAACCTCAAATACATGAACAATTAATCTTTGATAAAGGAGCAAAATGTATGAAATGGAACAAGAAAAGCTACTTCAACAAGTGCTGCTGGGAAAACTGGGTAGCTACATGTAAAAAATGATCTTGAACCTCTGTCTAACACCATGCACAAAAATCAGATCAAAATGGATTAAAGATCTCAATATCAAACCTGAATCCATAAAGTACATTGAAAAAAACATAGGAAAAACCCTCCACGACATTGAAGCTAAGGACATCTTCAAAAAGAAACACCACTAACAAAACAACTAAAGAAAAGATTACCACTGTATGGCCGAAACCCAAATATGAACATCTTATGAACATCTTTGTAATTATATATCTCACGGTGGTATAATAAGATATTTTTTAAAAAAACATTATCGTATGGGACTACATGAAGCTAAAAAAGCTTCTCCACCTCAAAAGAAACAATGACCAAGATACAAAGACAGTCCACAGAATGGGAAAGAATATTCACCCAATACCCATCTGATACGGGGTTAATATCCAGGATATATCAAGCACTGGTAGAACTTTATAAGAAGAAAACAGCCAACCCCATCAAAAAATGGGGAGAATAAATGAACAGAAACTGTGACACGGAAGATGTATGAATGGCTAAAAGACATATGAAAAAATGTTCATCATCATTAGTCTCCAGAAAGTTACAAATCAAAACAACAATGAGGTATCGTCTCACACCACAGATACTGGCACATATCCTGAAGAGCAAAAACAACAAATGCTGGCATGGATGTGGGGAGAAAGGGACTCTCATCCATTGGTGGTGGGAATGTCGACTAGTAAAACCTTTCTGGAAACCAATATGGACATTCCTTCAAAGACTAGAAATTGAGCTCCCATTTGACCCAGCCATACCACTCCTGGGAATATACCCTGGGAAGCCAAAACTACGCATCAGAAAAACCATCCCTGGGGCCGGGCGATAGCCTAGCGGGTAGGGCGTTTGCCTTGCACGGCCGGCCTATGCCGGCCTGGGTTCGATTCCTGGCATCCCATATGGTCCCCGAGCACCGCCAGGAGTAATTCCTGAGTGCAGAGCCAGGAGAAACCCCTGAGCATTGCCGGGTGTGACCCAAAAAGCAAAAAAAAAAAAAAAAGAAAAAAAAAAAAAAACCATCCCTACTTTTATGTTCATAGCAGAATTATTCACAATAGCCAGAATCTGGAAACAACCAGAGTGTCCAAGAATCGATGACTGGATAAAAAAATCTTTGGTACATCTACACAATGGAATACTATGCAGGTGTTAGGAAAAATGAAGTTATGAAATTTGCCTATAAATGGATGGACATGGAGAGGATCATGTTGAGTGAAATTAGCCAGAAGTAAAAAGACAGATATAGAATAACTGCATTTATTTGCATGACATAAACATCTTTGTACATATTATGATACTGATATCCAAAATCAGGCAAAACATGGAACAGAAGGTCTTGTCAAAGGTGGAAATTATTACAAACGTGTGGGGGTCAGAGGCTAGGTAAGACAGAGAATGGAACAGTGTGTTAATAATTGTCGAACCTAGAACTAATATCAACCTAGAACTGAGCATTAAATACAAGCAAAAAGATACACATGACAACCTCTTAATGTATGCATTGTAATCCACAATGTGGAAGGGAAGGAAAATAGAAAGAGATAGAGAGAGAAAGAGAAAGAATTTAAGAACCTGCCACAGAGGCAGGCTAGGAAGGGGGAGGGAATCGGGGACATAGATGGTGGAAAATGGGAACTGGTGAGGGATGGGTGCTGGAACACTGCATGACCGAAACCAAATATGAACATCTTATGAACATCCTTGTAACTGTATATCTCACGGTGGTATAATAAAATATTTTTTAAAAATGTTTAAATGTAAATTACTTTTATACAAAAATATTTAATTTATTTGGGATAAAATATGTATGTTATTGAATAACTGCCTCGTGAGCGGCTGGGTACAGGGAGAGCAAGTAGCAGCTCTGCCCCATGTCTGTAAGTCTCTGGATCAGCATACCTGGGCCGGATTTAAAAAAAAAAAAACTACTGCGGTTTCTAGCCCTGGCCCGCCATCACAGCAGGGCCTCCCAACAAGCCAGACGACCCACCCCCACTCCATGAGGGCCACCATCTTCCACATCTGACTTCCCTCTCATCAGAACTCCACCCAGCAGCAGATGAGTCTATCACAGCCCAGATCATCGACACCCACCCTGCAGCAGTTGTTGTTTTTTCAATCCGCCCAGGTATGCTGATCCAGAGACTTACAGACATGGGGTAGAGCTGCTACTTGTTCTCCCTGTGCCCAGTCACTCCACGAGGCACCCGGGAGGGATGGTGGGTTCTAGCCCTGGCCCACCACCCCAGCAGGGCCTCCCAATAAGCCAGATGACACCCCCACTCCATGAGGGCCACCATCTTCCACATTGGACTTCCCTCTCGTCAGAACTACACCCAGCAGCAGATGAGTCTATCACAGCCTGGATCATCGGCACCCACCCTGCAGCAGTTTTTTTTTTTTCAATCCAGCCTAGGTATGCTGATCCAGAGACTTACAGACATGGGGGCAGAGCTGCTACTTGCTCTCCCTGTGCCCAGCCACTCACGAGGCACCCGGGAGGGATGGCAGGTTCTAGCCCTGGCCCACCACCCCAGTAGGGCCTCCCAACAAGCCAGACGACCCCCACCACTCCATGAGGGCCACCATCTTCCACATCAGACTTCCCTCTTGTCAGAATTCCACCCAGCAGCAGATGACCATCCTATCACAGCCGGGATCATTGACACCCACCCTGCAGCAGTTTTTTTTTTTCCAATCCGCCCAGGTATGCTGATCCAGAGACTTACAGACATGGGGCAGAGCTGCTACTTGCTCTCCCTGTGCCCAGCCACTCACGAGGCACCCAGGAGGGATGGCAGGTTCTAGCCCTGGCCCGCCATTCCAGCAGGGCCTCACAACAAGCCAGATGACCCCTCCCCACTCCATGAGGGCCGCCATCTTCCACATCGGACTTTCCTCTCATCAGAACTCCACCCAGCAGCAAACAATCCTATCACAGCCCAGCTCGCGCAGCCACGCAATTCATCAATAAATGCTGTATTTAGAGGTGACTACAAGACTCTGCTACCCACATGGCAAGCCTGGCAAGCTACCCGCATCATATTTGATATGCCAAATACCAGTAACAATTAGGTCATTCCCATGACCTAATATAATTGTCTAAGGCTCTTTATGTTCCTGGAGCAAGCAGATGCTCTTGGGAGCTACTAGCATAAGACAGGACATATGGAGATATTACTGGTGCCCGTTCTAGCAAATAGATGATGAATGGAAAGATAGTGATAGTGATAGTGATTGAATAAATGAAGAGAAAGATAAAAAGAAAAGAATGACTCATTTTTCCAAAGGAAAGATAATAATGTTATAGATTAAAATTGAGCAAAAAAAAAACTCGTATCTTCTCTAGGAAAAATAGGCAAATAAAATAATTTGGAGAAAACATACATGAACATCTAAGTAAATGCTATAATTCAAGAACAATCATGCCAGGCAAACTTGGGATGTATGACCATCCTGTTAGATAATCAAACATCTTTATTCAAAGGAGGAGGAAGAAAGGAAGGAAAAGGAAGTAAGGAAGGAGGAAGAAGGGAAGGAGGGAAGGAGGAAAGGAAGGAAGGAAGGAAAGAAGGAAGGAAGGGAGAGAGAAAGGAGAGAAAGGAGAAAGAGGAAGAGGAAGGAAGAAAGGAAGAAAGACAAGAGGGGGTGGTAGGAAGAAAATAAGAAAAAAGAGAAAGATTTGGACAGAGCATGTGTAGAACAGAATTCAGACTACCTTGGTGTAATTCGAATGTCTATTCTTTTTCCTCTTTCCCAGAGAAAATGTTATCTGATTATTCTATAATAGAGTTCTAGAAAGAAAGAAAGAAAGAAAGAAAGAAAGAAAGAAAGAAAGAAAGAAAGAAAGAAAGAAAGAAAGAAAGAAAGAAAGAAAGAAAGAAAGAAAGAAAGAAAGAAAGAAAGAAGAAAGAAAGAAAGAAAGAAAGAAAGAAAGAAAGAAAGAAAGAAAGAAAGAAAGAAAGAAAGAGAGAGAGAGAGAGAGAGAGAGAGAGAGAGAGAGAGAGAGAGAAAGAGAGAAAGAGAGAGAGAGAAAGAGAGAAAGAGAGAGAGAGAAAGAGAGAAAGAGAGAAAGAGAGAAAGAGAGAAAGAGAGAAAGAGAGAAAGAGAGAAAGAGAGAAAGAGAGAAAGAGAGAAAGAGAGAAAGAGAGAAAGAGAGAAAGAGAGAAAGAGAGAAAGAGAGAGAGAAAGAGAGAAAAGAGAGAAAGAGAGAAAGAGAGAAAGAGAGAAAGAGAGAAAGAGAGAAAGAGAGAAAGAAAGAAAGAAAGAAAGAAAGAAAGAAAGAAAGAAAGAAAGAAAGAAAGAAAGAAAGAAAGAAAGAAAGAAAGAAAGAAAGAGAGAGAGAAAGAGAGAAAGAAAGAGAAAGAGAGAAAGAAAGAGAGAGTAGCTGATTTTTTGAAGGACACATTACAATGTTCAAGACAACTTAGAAAAGATTTCTTCTGTTGGTCACTAAAGGAGAGAGAGAATATGTAGATGAGAGGTGATGGGGAGATAGATGATAGAGAGATGATAGAGGTAGAGGGTAGAGAGAGATGATAGAGATGATAGATGATAGAGAAATAGATAATAGAGAGATAGATGATAGAGAGATGATAGATCATCATAAATCGATCTATCAATCTGCTTTGGCCCATAACAGTGTGCCTTTACTTTTTCTGCCCTTTTTATTTAAAAAGTGTTCCCTACAACACCCAACATGACTGCTATAGAACTACAAAAGTGAAGGATTTGAGTGACTGGGGTTGCAGAGGGGAAGCAACGGTAATGCAGAAGAATCTTCGAGACCCGGCACAGAGAATTGAAACTTCTGGAAGGATCTCTTTGTAGGGCAGGGATACCTCAGCCAGAAATGGTGGCAAGGACCAGAGTCAGCTACGATGAGGTACTGAACTAAAGGTTTCTATTTTGGTTAGAACTGATGGGTAGAAATATGTTCTTTCTCTGCCAAAAAGTAGAAACAAGAGACAACTTGAAATTTCTTTTAGTTCCCTGCCTTTTAAAAAATTTTAGTGAAGTAAAACAGTTTTTAAAGATGGGAGAGGGATAATGTTGGAAATAGTAATGCTAGACTAGAACTGAGCATTGAAAGGTGGTAAAGGGACATATATGATAACCTTTCAGTGTCTGTATTGCAAATCACTATGAGAAAAAGGAGAGAGGGAGAGAAAGAGAGAGACAGAGAGACAGAGATAGAGACAGAGAGACAGAGAGAAATGCCTGCCATGGAGGTGGAGGGCAAGAAGCAGGGCACATTGGTGTAGGGAAATATGCACCGTAGGAGGATGGGTGCTTGATCACCGTATGTCTGAAACCCAATCATGAACAGTTTTGTAATAGTCTATTGCATGGTGATTCAATTAAAAATAAAGATGTGAAGGGAGAGAAAAAAAAGGAATAGGTGTTCAAGCGAGAGCACTGACTTCTCGAGAGTAGAAGCGGACTATTTAAGCTTAACAAACCAGAATTAGTTCTATACTTTACAAGTACAAAGTACTTTTATAAGTAATTTCTGAACTTTATAAATTTAACCATTCGTATTCCTGAAGCAACCAGATGCCATTGGGCTACACTGGCACATGATAGGGTCAAATGGAAATGTTACTGATGCCTGCTTGAGCAAATCAATGAATTACGAGATGTCAAGTGATCAAGTGATAAATTTAAATCTAGTTTAATGTCTTTGTCATGATTTCATGTTTATCTTAACAGTTCATCACACAATAGTCTGAAATATATGAATCAAGCTCTATCTAACCATCTTCACATGTAACTTGGATTGTTTTCAACTGGAATTTCCAACACTATTAACTCTAAGTGTGAATAGATGTAATATACACTGTTCCTTTTCTGCCTGTAATCCCCCAAACCATTTCTAATGAAAGCGGCTCACTTTGTTTCAGAAAAAGCACTGTAGTCACCTTCACACCACTTTCAGCTTATTCAGCGCTCACAAGTTACACTAATTAATTTGCATGGCCTTCATTAAGAGTGCACTGATTAGAGGCAAGAGTTAAGTGTTAAAAACTCAAATAGTTGTATCTACTTTTAGTATAATGAATCCACCAGGAGTAGCAGTCATTTTCTGAACTGTGAACTTCTAAGATGAAAACTTAAAACCCTTAATCCCACATTGAGGATATGCCACTGAACTTGGTCTCGTGGGTGACACTGACCCTGACCTAGCTCCTAACCCAAAAGTGAAGCTTATATCTTTGGGTTTATAGATGTGAAGTGGAACTCATAAGAAGTGAGGTACATTAGATCTGGAACCTGATGTTTATAGAACTGTACTAACCAAAAAACTATGTTCATGAAAAATGAACTAGTTCCAGAGGCCCCATTCACTCTTAATGGAACAAACATCTCTGAATGCAGCAGTTATGTGTACCTAGGTCGAGAAGGCAACATGATGAATGACCTAAAACCTGAGCTGCGCAGGAGGAAGAGAGCGGCATAGAATGCCTTCAAAAGCATCGAAGAAATAGCAAAAAAGACAAAGAACCTCCAGCTCCAGGCACCTCTCTTCAACTCCACTGTTCTCCCTGCGTTAACATACTCCTCAGAGACCTGGGCCCTACGAAAGCAGGATGAGAATGCTATTCTGGTCTCCCAACGAGGAATTGAAAGAGCTATGCTTGGAATATCACATTTTACTCAAGTGAAAGAAGAAATCTGGAGCTTCAACCTCCGTCACTGTTCCAGAGTCAGAGATGCTGTCTCGTTTGCCAAGGCATCGAAAATCAGATGGACTGGACATGTAATGCAATTTGGAGATGACCGCTGGACTAGAGCCATTACCAACTGGATCCCACGGGATGTCAAAAGATCACGTGGCCGCCACCTACAAGATGGTCAGTCTTCTTCGTGAAGACCCTGAATGAACGATTTGAGGCTCTTCGTTTTCCTGAAGCAACCAGTTGCCATTGGGCTACACTGGCACATGACAGGGTCAAATGGAAATGTTACTGGCAACCGCTCGAGCAAATCAATGAATAACGGGATGTCAAGTGATCAAGTGACTCACCACCCAGAATACAAATTTAGAAGTACTGGCTGTAACTCTGAATTTCTGGGAAATTTCTTGGCCCAACCTCACCTTGAAAGGTTAGAAATTTTCATATGGGCTCATGCTAACAAAAGTTAGTAGGATATAAGCAAATTTATAACTTATCTCTTTCCTATAAGATCAAAGGCACACTAAAAATAGATCACAGATTTCACCTTCAGGGTTAGAAAATCGTAAGGTTCCATTACTGGGTTTTAGCATGACCTACATGATCTATCAAATGATTTCTGCATTTAATGAATTATTCTGAGTGATTTATATCTATTTTATGCATATGATTTTTGCTACAATAACTGCAAACCCCAAGTTACTAATTTCTGTTATTGATCTCCAAGTTTTTAAGCTAATATTGCATATTTCAAAAAAATTTGTGACTTGACTGCTTCTTGACTTTCATATGTTTTTATTTTAGAACACCACTTTTGGGAGTTTGGCCTTAAATTTCAAAACGACAAATTACAGTTAGTTTAGTTGAAAAGTTGTCTAGGTTATGTTTCATTTTATTTTCCTTTCCTTCAATCTCCAAAATAAGTGAACAATGTATTACAAAATAGACAAGAACAAATATATTAATGCCAGTTTCAATAACATTATTGAAATCAGCAGGTATAAAAATAATTCTATTTTCTACTGAAGGCTACAGCATTTTATAAAAATCAAATTCATCAGTGTGAGAGGATGTTTGCATTTCTCAATTGGGAAGGCATAAAAATTCAGAAAAGGATGATGTGTTGGCCAAAGTGTTATAAAATATGTATTCACTTCAGTAGATTTCCAATGTCTGGAATCAACATCCTGGATTTCTAGAATCTCAGGTGCTACACCCTACCATATATTATAAAGGTTATGGCATTTCCTATAGAGAAAGCCTCCAAAGAATAGGATGAACAGCCAACCTGTTTTTTTAACAAAGATCCCTCTGATTAAAAGAAAATTAGGGGACACCTGCCCCTTGAAGTGTTGCTTGGCAGGTGGCAGACAAGAGATAGGCTTGTCTAGACCCCCAGGGCTCTGCCCCTGTGGGCCCTGGATGGTGGATGATCTGACATAGGAAGAACAGTGCGCAGCTGTGCAATCGGCTTAGATAACAAAATAGGCTAGGACCAGGTCCTTCCCAGGATTTTTCACATCTGTACAACATAATGATCACTGTAGTTGTAACAAACTGGGGAGGTTGATGGGGGAATGAGGAACTATAATGTCACATTAGAAATCACTACTGAATATACATATAGATAATTGCATCATAAACCATAAGGCATGTCACAAAGTGTAGGAGGAGAGAGAAATACAGAGACAGAAATAGAGATAGAAAGATGAGACTCAGACGGGGAGAATTGCCATCCGGCTTTCCCCTACCTTAGCTGACCATGAGGCTCCCAGGAAACAAGATGGGTTTTGGGAGTGGGCCCATCACTTTTGTAGGGCCTCAGAAGCAGCCGGATGAGACTCTCTCACCATAATAGCCACCATTATCACGGTCCAGAACCCACACAAGAGGGACACTGACTGATCTCAAGACCAGCTCAGAGTAACCAAGTTTGAGCCCAGTAGGCGGCTCTCAGAGGCAGAAGTCACTGAGCGTTCCTGGAGATGGAGCTGGGGTATCCTTTGCCCTCTCTGACCCATCCTAGAGACCTGGTGGCCCCACCCACAAACTGCCTTGGGGCTCTTGGCCATGATGCATAGACTCAGATGCACAGGTGAGAGCTACCATCTGGCTCTTCCCTAGTTCAGCTGACCATGAGACTCCCAGGAGGCAAGATGGGTTTTTGGGTGTTGGCCCATCACCTCTGTAGGGCCTCAGAAGCAGCTGGATGAGATCTCTCTCACCATAATAGCTGCCATTTTCACGGTGAATCCCACAGCTCATCAGAAACCACGCAAGAGAGATGCTGATCTCAAGACCAGCTCAGAGCAGCCGAGTTCGAGCCCAGGTAGGCAGCTCTCTGAGGCTGAAGTCACTGGGTGTTCCTGGAGATGGAGCTGGGGTACCCCTTGCCCTCTCTGATCAGTCCCAGAGGCCTGGTGGCCCCACCTATGTACTGCCTCTGGGCTCTCGGCCATGACGCAGAGACTCAGATGCAAGGGGGAGAGCTGCCATCCAGCTTTCCCCTAGCTCTGCTGACTATGAGGCTCCCAGGAGTCAAGATGGGAGTGGGCCCATCACCTCTGTAGGCCTTGGAAGCAACCTGATGAGACTCGCTCACCATAATAGCCACCATTTTTGTGGTCTGGACCCAGTACATTGAGCTAGTGGAACCAGTCATGTTCTATAATATATTACAATCTACAATGTGTAAGAAAGGGAAATGAGAAGGAGAGAGAAAGGAGATAAAGAACCTGCCATGGAGGCAGGTTGGGGGGAAAGGAGAGGGAGGTGGGGACATTGGTGATGGGAAGATGGGCCGGGGTGGAGGGATGGGTGTTGGAACACTGTAGAACCAAAATTCAAACATGAAACTCTTGTTATTGTATATCTAATAGTGGTATAGTAAAATAATTTTTTAAAAAATTAATAAATGAAAAAAAAAGAAAATCAGAAGGATAGTTCACTTGAATACCAGATGACTCTGCTGTTGAGGAAGGAGCAATGTTGACTTGGAATTCTAACCTTCCTTCCCATTCTTTTCTGTTTGAGCTAATAGTCCCAATTGCCAAGAGGAATGGAATCATTCATAATCCACAAAGAAACAGACACTACATTTGCCATCAGGGTCAACCCATGAGTGATGAGAAGCAGATAGATACAAGAAGTACATTCCCAAGACTGTCAATTCACCCAAAACTGATAAGCCATAAAGATGTTTCCAAGATCACAAGCTTTAAAGGTCAAAATTCATTTTACATTAAACCAAACCAAATATTGAAGCTCAGTAAGGAATGATTACTTTCATTTCACTGTATCACTGTCTTCCCTTTCATCATTGATTTGCTCGAGCGGGCACCAGTAACATCTCCATATGACCTGTCTCATGCAAGTAGAGCCCAAGTGCACCTGCTTGCTCCAGGAACATAAAGAGCCTCAAACCATTCCATCAGGTCATGGGAATGAGGTCTATAATTGTTACTGATATTTGGCATATCAAATACAACACGGGTAGCTTGCCAGGCTCTGCCGTGCGGGTAGCATACTCTTGTAGTCACCTCTAAATCCAGCATTTATTGATGAACCGCATGGCCGCAAGTGGCTGCGGGAGCCGGGCTGTGATAGGCTGGTCTGCTGGGTGGATTCTGACGAGGGGCAAGTCCGGATGTGGAAAATGGAGGCCCCTGATGGAGTGGGGGGTCGTCAGGCTTGTTGTGAGGCTCTGCTGGGGTGGCGGGCCAGGGCTAGAACCTGCCATCCCTGCCAGGTGCCTCATGAGCGGCTGGGCACAGGGAGAGTCAGTAGCAGCTCTGCCCCCATGTCTGCGAGTCTCTGGATCAGCATACCTGGGCCAGATTTAAAAAAAGACTGCAGCAGGGTGGATCTCGATGAGCTGGGCTGTGATAGGCTGCTCTGCTGGGTAGAGTTCTAATGAGGGGGAAGTCTGGATGTGGAAAATGGAGGCCCCTCATGGAGTGGGGGGGTCATTCTAGCCCTAGCCCGCCACCCCAGCAGAGCCTCACAACAAGCCAGATGACCCCCCCACTACTTTCATTTTACTATCACTGTCTTCCCGTTCATCTGATTTGCTCAAGCGGGCACCAGTAACATCTCCATATGACCTGTCTCATGCAAGTAGAGCCCAAGGGAACCTGCTTGCTCCAGGAACATAAAGAGCCTCAAACCATTCCACCAGGTCTTGGGAATGAGGTCTATAATTGTTACTGGTATTTGGCATATTAAATACAACACGGGTAGCTTGCCAGGCTCTGCAGTGTGGGTAGCATACCTTGTAGTCATCTCAAAATCCAGCATTTATTGATGAACCGTGTGGCTGCTTGTGGCCTTGCAAGCCGGGCTGTGATAGGCTGGTCTGCTGGGTGGAGTTCTGATGAAGAGGAAGTCCAGATGTGGAAAATGGAGGTTCTTATGGAGTGGGGGGTCGTCTGGCTTGTTGTGAGGCTCTGCTGGGGTGGCGGGCCAGGGCTAGAACCTGCCATCCCTCCCAGGCACCTCATGAGTGGCTGGGTACAGTGAGAGCCAGTAGCACCTCTGCCCCATGTCTGTCTCATGTCTTTTATTTTACTAAGTAAATAAAATATTCTTTTGTATGCTTAAAAATGGGATTTAGGGAAGCCACTAAGTTATTTCACAATCATAAATAACCATGCACATTCCAAATATGGAAGGCTAAATAGCTTACCCAGTTTGATTTTCCATCAACAATATTTGACATTTTCATTATAGCTTAGAAGAAAATTAGGTGGTATAATGAGTTCTAGAACATTGCGGAGACTTTTTCCCACTTTATTTTAGCAGTGTAAACGCCCATGTGACTATTACATAGGAGAAAGAGCTTAGGAGAACTTAATGCAGGGCCACTAAAATGACTAGAAAACAGAAGCCCTGATAATTGACTTAGACAATTTATAGCGTGGGGCAGCAGAACAAACAACTTGTCACAGCAAACATGTTCAGGTGCTATCAAACCCTATAGCTTCTCATATCAATGTTTTATAAAACAATACTATATATGACCTTGGTCCTTGTCATTAATAGGAAAGATCGTGTTACAGTTTAGTAGAACTGTTTTTTCAAGCATTTCACATTTTTCTCACCCACTAATATCTCGGCTATGATTTTTCTCTGATGTTCGACTCCATAGCCATCATTCTTTTGATAGCCCTTCTCATTGGCAGCTGCTTTTCATAATCCCTAAACTTTCTACCTTTTATTAAAATTGCTCTTCAACTTCTCACGGTCAGCTTTTCAGTTTTATACGCTTTTTCCATTAGTTTCTCCCTAACTAATAAATCTTTTCAGTCTAGCTACTCCCCAATCTCTTAGACGAATGTAAGATTGTTTCCTAAGTTAAAATGCAAGAAAAGAATTCATTCTATGTTCCTGGTCTGCATAGAGGGAAAAGTCCACTGTGTTTAATTATGCTGCCTCTTAAAATGCTCTCATGAATTTTAAGTCATCTTTCTGGTTCACCAAGCAAACTCAGTTTATACATTCAAACCCCAAAGAATTTTTACTAAATATAACATCCTTATTCTGCTGTATCTATTACTGCATGTCAATGGGGAAACTGTTGGGGTTTTTTAATTGTATTTCATATAATGTAATTGAGGTTTTCTGACTTTATTTCTAAAGCTCTTGACTGAAATGATAAGTAGCTATAACTGACATTAACCCCAAACAATTCTTTTCATGATAGGGTGTATTCCATGGCATCAGGAAGGGAATGAAAGTCAAGATTAATTCATTCCCTTCATTACCTCTTAGCTGCATCTGGAACTGCATCTGAAAGAATTTTTTTAAAAATTTGAATATATTTATATATATATAAATATATATATAAATTTGTACATATATATTAAATAATGCCCCTCAAAGTTCCTGGGTCTGATGAGCTTTCTGACTACTGATTCTGAGTCCATGATTTGATACCAGGTGCATGTGTTAGGCTGGTAAAGGTTCTGGAGTTGGGTGCTTATAAATGTGCATGACAGCTGCACCTATACCTAACTCTGGGGCCATTGGCAAATGATTAAACCTTCCACATCACAGGATTCTTTTAAGACCTTTGGTGAGAAGTACCTAATATCATAATATAATAAACATCCACTCTTATCTTTATCAGTAAGACTTCAGTAAAGCATTCATTGTGTTTCATTCATTTACTTAAAGATCTTGGTGTTTTCCAGTAGGGGTGAGGTTAGAAAATCTTTCTCTTTGGTTAGAGTAATTTCCCTGAGTTTTCCTAAGGATTGATCTCTGTAGAACTATATATTTTAACTACCGTGAAATGGAGCATGAGGAAGAAAGAAAAACAGTTTCAAGATCAACTAGGAAAATAAATAATCCTTGTTACCCAGGCAGTAGATTCTCCAGAGCATTGTGAAAAGTGCTATGAAACCTCCTTTGGAAAATCGAGAGAAGAGATAAGCCAGTCTCTGATTCATAGAATTGCTAGGTAATTCAAGAAATCAGATGTATGGATGTGAGTGATGTCTGTGGATGCAATAAAAACATCTGCCAGAAGTAGAGATAAGGGAGAGGCTACATGGAGGCTCTGAACACAGTTGATGCTGAGCCAATGTCATTAACTAGTACCAAAAATAATTTATAACCAATGACATTGAAAAGCATAGACCTGGTATCTCAAGATAATAAATTTCACAATATAAATGTTGTTTGTCCTTTCCACTAATATCAACATTTATTTCTGGTTTTTATTTTAATTAACAAATAAAATTAATTAACAAATAAAACAAAATTAAGAGAAAAAACTTTAAATACTGAATCCTAGAAGACTCGCATAGAGCAAGAGCAAAACTAATGGAGTGAGGGTTATATCCCCTCTGGGCTCCTGCAATTGTGGTGGTTCTGATGTATTTGAGATCCTATGATATTCTGACTCCCTGTTCTTATGAAACAATCTTATCAGCAAGCTTTCCTCTGAGCCTTTCTTCAATGTTCACCTCTACAAAGGCACTTTCTTTCTCTAGATTCTTGTCAGTGCTCCTGTCAACTGCTGATGAAAGACCTACAGCCTGCACAAAACCTGCAGCCTACCTACCTGGATTACAGACCAACTGGAATGCTTAAGAGAATGAATTTTTCCCCCTCCTCACATGAGTATCTTTCCTTTGTTCCTTTATCCTCATGTCTATGAACTCCTAGGATTTGAAAATAGAAACCCTCTTAGAATCTTTATATGAAAAGAGGCCAAGAAAAAATTACCATTCACCATCCTGAAGAAATATTCAGTTATTATAGCACAAAGACAGAGAAAATCTGTGTTAAGTAGAAATTTCATTATCCAACCGGATATTAAAATCCTGATATCAAAGCTGTTGACACTGTGATAACATAACAACAACAAAAAAAGCCCTAAAGCTGATTGCTTCTTGGAATGTATCTTTAAGGATCATTTATAATTCAGTAATACTATCACGGCTGCTAATATTGATTAGCGGTCAACTACATTAATCAATGATGTACAATGAAAAACAGTCAAGAGGAAAAAACAAAAATAAAGCAAAGCCCAGAAGGAACTTTTTTCAGGATATTTTCCACCAAGAGAAAACTCATAGTTCTTTTCTTCAACACCTGGTTTCTCTATAATTATAATCAAACTTAAAGTACAATTTTAATGGAGTGGATATGCAGAAAAGACATTGGAATTTACTAAAATACCAAACCTGATTTCTAGAAGTCCAAAAATATTTGCAACTAAAAATTAGTCTTCTTGCTCCTTTAAATAATAAACTCAACGATAATATTTAAAAAATTTAGGCATGACTTTCTTAAAGGATTCTTTATCTACATTTCTCATATTAAAAGAAATGTGAGTATTATTGAAACCGATATGTTGAGATTCATGATGGTCTGTGATGCCCCAAACTTCCCCAGGGTTGAGAATAGAAGCAATATACATGTAAATAACCCAGGAGAAATACATAAAATGCTCTGCTTTATTTATGCAAAATGTGAGATATGTCCCCTGGACTGTTTGTTTCTAGATTTGCTTCTGCCTTGCCTTGTTTTGAACATACTATTATCACACAGTACTTTAACACCAGGTGTGAAAAGTCTGGAAGGTTATAATGGTTTGATTACCAAGGATATTTTGCACTTAATTTAAAGTAAATAAAGAGACCTGATTTGACATTCTAAGAAAGTAGTGATTAACCTTTGGCTTAAGGATGTGTGTGAACACTGCACTAGTCCAGCTTATAATGAGTGCGGAGCTGAGGAAAAGAGTATTTGCCACATCTACTCTTGCTTATTCTTAATTCCCAGAATTTTCCTTTATCCTTCTGACATTCAGGCATCATGCTTATTTTCAGATTTTTCTAATCCTTTGGACTAATCATTTCTCAAGACACTCTGCCCAGCGATTTGGACAGTCTATTTTTATTTTCTCTGATTCCAAACTAGAGATAATAGCCTCTATGAAGAGAGGTTAAAAGGTAAATTTTTCTCAGAAACAGATTATTCACATTCTTCTTTTCAAAAATAACATTTCTGTGCATACACATGTATACACACAAACTATGATGAAAATAAAGATGTTCATTGAATATAAAGATGAAGACTCTAAATAGGTATTAAGTGAAAAACTTGTCTTGTTCGTATGAAATCTGGGCTGAAACCTCCAAACTAAGAATATAATATGTAAGAATATAATTGTTCTTATTCCATAGAACCTTTCAGGGCACAGAGGGATGTTTTCTAGAATGTTGGTATCTACAGCTGAGTGCTTGCCAAGCTTCTCAATTCAAGATAGACAACATGGATGTGTCTATCAAGGGACTCGCCAGGGTGCCTACACAGCTATCTTCAAAGTTATAATGAAGTAAGTATATGGACTTTTCTGTCATGAATTTATCATAATTTATCTAAGACAACCATAGAAGCTGGGTGGACTATTCTTGCTGCAACACGAAGTATAAATCACAGAATATATTTTAATTCTTCATTTTTTTCTGAATTTCTAATAGATTGCCTTAAAAAAAAGCAAAAACTAGATCTAATGACTATTTTTTTGTGTTTATAACTATTTTGAATTACATTTTATTGTTTGGTCTGAGTAAAATAACAATCTTATTTTACAAATAAGATTGTTTTCTTTTTTAAGTATTTTATTATACCACCGTGAGATATACAAATAAAAAGATATACAATTAAAAAGTTCATATTTGGGTTTTGGTCATGCAGTGTTCCAGCACCCGTCCCCTCCACCAGTGCCCATCTCCCACCACCAACGGCCCGGTTCCCTCCCCCCTTCCCCAGCCCACCTCCATGGCAGGTTCTTTATTTCTTTCCCTTTCTCTCTCTTTTCTCTTTTCCTTCCCTTCCAGACTATGGATTACAGAACATACATTTAGGTAAGACAGATAATGACTCTATTTTTTAAAAATAACCTGCTGTGTTTTTTCATAAGCAGCAAGTCCCTTCACCGAGATCTGGCATTTCCTGGAAAAGCTGTCTATTCTTGTATTCTAAACTGGATTTTTTTTTTGGTTTGTTGCAGTCTAGCACTGTGTAATTTCTCCTGGGGTGAGGGGGCTGGGAAGATACTGTATTGAATGAATGGCCTTTGAGACCACTGATAGCTGCCTTGGCAATTTAAAGCTTGAACTGTCCATGTGTCCATGTCAGTCTCATTCTTTGCAACTGACCTCTACTAGATGGAACTCAAAGTTGCCAAATCCAATTGGCTTTAGACATTTACCTTCCTTTATAAAAATTCATGGCAGGAAGAAATTCTAATTTTTATCCATAATTTGCAAATGAAATTATATCTTCTGGATAACAAAAATTTTTAAATATCTATGTTTATTGTCATAGATTTATAAAACTTATAAATGTTTATGTGCATTGGGACTACAATGTTACCACAGCATCCCACTACCAAAATGCCAGTATCTCTCCACCAGACTGGTGGACCCTTCAATCCGTGCTCTACTCACCTACCCTCCAACCTCAAGCCTGTTAGAGGCTGTGGCTGGTTTTCACTAGACATAAACAGACATCATTCTCTTGTCTCATGTACCACATATGAGTAAAATCATCAGGTATTTGTCTTTCTCCTGATATATTTGACTTAGTCTGTCTTCTCCTGTTCTATTAATATTACAGCAAAAGGCAGGCTATGATCTTTTCTAGTAGTTGAGTTGTATTCCCTTAATGATGTGCACCAACATTTTTTTTTGTTTTCGGGGCCATACCTGCTAGTGCTCAGAACTTAATCCTGGTTCTGTACTCAGGGAGTACTCAGATATGTTAGAAATACTCAGGGAACCAGAGGGGCTATAGGGTATTGACGATCAATGCAAGGCAAATAACTTACTCACTGTACTATGTCTACTGCCCTATGGCACAGCTTCTTTATCCACTTACCGTCATTGCACATCTGAGTTGGGCAACAAAGACTTGGATATCACAACAAGATGCACAGTCTTTTAACTACTTACCTATTAAACATATATGGGAAAAGCTTGCCAACACATTGTTTTATTTTAAGTGTTAATATTTTTTCATTGAACTGAATGAAACTCTTGGTACTCATAAACAGAAACCTCATTAGCATCTAAAAATATTTCAGGAAGTGACAAGGTAATACAGATACAGAAGACTACAGATGAAGTCATTGGCAATATAATGGTCTACAGTGTTCTCTGAATGATAATAAGATGAAAACTTGACCAATGTATAGTTAAATCATAGTAATTGTTATGTCAGATACAGAAGAACTGGTATATTTAGATGTGGAGAGGAAAATTATTATTAAACAGAAATATTAAAATTGGGAATAATTATTAAAATAACAGTGTTTCAAATTTCAAGTCAGTCAAGGGAAATAAAAATAGAGGAAAATATAGAGAAATCCACAAAAAGTATGACAAAAACAGAAACAGAGTCTGACAAACAGAAAGTAGATAGTAGAGTATGACATAAACAGAAAATGTTAAACACACAAAAAGATAGCAAACACACATATACCCCACTAAAAGAATAATTACCCATTAGATAAGGGAGGGGAGATCAGTATGCTGCTTATGAAGAAACATAAGTAAAACAAAGTTTATAAAATGACTGAAAAATCCATGGATAGAAATCTCAAATAAATACTCATCAGAAGGAAATCACAGCAGTAGTTAAAAAATAGGCAATTTAGAATTTAAGGCAAATAAATTAGGAATTAAACTTACTAGAGAAGAACAATGTTCGCCAACAGGAAGTCTACATTCTAAGCCTCTAAATACCTACCAGACAAGGGTCTAACTATATAAAGTCAAAACTTACAAACATATAGAGAGAAAGTAACATCCATAATTGCAATGGAAGATTTTAACAATGAAGGTGATGGATGAAAGATACAGGTTATATTAAATGCTTTAACAACACAAATGTTGATCTAACTAGTATTAAAACCTATGCCATCCAAAAAGGGAGAATAATTAATAGAGTAAGACAGGATTCTCCTAAAAAATCAGACACTGGGAAGAGAGTCAGCTCAGGGGTCAGTACTGGCACATGGGATAGCCAGGGTGTAGCCCTGGTGGCCCCTAGAGCCTACACAGCACCACACGACCTAGCAACCGAGCCATCTAGACAAGTTATGCCAGGAGTGACTTCTGCTACTCTGAGCATTACTTTGGAGGCCTCCCAAATAAATATAAATAAAATAAACACCAAACACTGATAGATCTAGTTATTAAAATATAAGAGACAGATTGGCAGGGTGTGGGAAATAGTACAGCAGGTAGGGTATTGCCTTGCATGTGGCCAACCTGGATTCAAGCTCGGACACCCTATATGGTCCCTCAAGCACCCTCCAGGAGTGATCCTTGAATGCAGAGCCAGAAGTAAGCCCAGATCAATGCAGGGGTATGAGTGTGAGTGAGAGAGAGATAGAGGAGGAAGTGGGGAAAGAGAAAAGAGAGAGGGAAGAGAGAGGGATGAGTGAGAGAGGAAGAGAGTGAAAGAGGGGAGAGTGAGAGATGAAGAAAGGGGGAGGGAAAGGGACAGGGAAGAGAGAGGGAGAGGAAGAGGAAGAGAGTCGGAGAGAGGGGGAGAGAGCAGGGAAGAAAGAGTAAGAGTGGGGAGGGGGGGAAAGAGAGGAGAAGCAAAGGGGGAAGGGGAAGGGAGAAAGGAAGAGAGATGAAGAGAGTGGAGGAGGAGAAAGGGAAGTAAAGGGAAAAAATAAAAGACAGGTTAAGAAGAAACAAATATAAGAGAATGGCTTTTAAAAAATGAAAAAAGACATAATATGATTCATAAAAAAAATTTTTAAATACCTCCTGTAAAGTCTGAGATTGAAATAGAAAAAAAAGAGGCAGCAAAAACCAAAACAACCACAAAGCTGGGCCTCAAATACAGGTTTGAAATTTTAAACAGTTAAAAGAAGACACTGAAGAACTATGCAAATTCTCAGACTTCCATGAAAATCCTGCTGTACCAGAGTTTTATCTGACTTCAGAGTCTCAAGAAATGAAAAACCTCATTCAGCAAAAAATAGCTAAAGAAGTGTAGTGTTAAAAAAAATCACAACCAGTTTTACAGTTAAGGTGAAACTCCACTATATGTTCAAGGAATAAAATATTCCTGTTTTCCACAGGAATATTTTATTCCTTGGAATAATAATTCCAAGTTGTGCCAAACATCACATAAGGCTCTTACCTGGCCTCTATCTTCACTATCAACTTCATGATTTCAGTAATTTAGAAGCAGAGGAGAGAAAGAAATGTCTTGAAATCCTTTTTTTTTTTTTTTTTTTTTTGGACCAAGAGCCTTCCTCCCTCTCCACTTCTGTGCTGGAATATGTGTGAGTGAGCTCCTCACAGCCGCACCTTACCAAGACATGGGGAGTGCATTTAGCTCACAAACCACCTTGCTTATACTCCAGAATTCTACAATGCCCTTCTAGTCCCCCTGCCCAGCCAATCCAAATATGTGTGTTTGTTGGAGATGCTTGGCTTGAAGCATTTTGAAAATGAGGACCTTCTCCGATGGATATCAGTAACCCCTGATCCAGGATATCCAGCTATTAGCATGTTTACAAAGATTTTCAGATATTAAGTCATCTATCTTCCTTCCCTGGGGACAAGGACAGTACGAGCTATTTTAACTTCTTCCTCCTTACTGTCACACTGGGTTCATAGGGATGAAAGCTCCCTAATACTTTTACATAAAGATCATATGAGAGAAGGAAAATTTGAGACTCAGCTCCTCTATAAATGTGCATGCAAAACTTCTGAAAAAGAGTGAGCTGTATTTTTTTAAGTATAAATCAATATGAATTAATCACAGGAATTTAAGACTCAGCTTTCAACTTCCATTGTAAACCTAAAAAGGAAGGGAACTGAAGGTAGCAGAGGTGAAGCCCCATCAGTGTGAGGCCTTAAGTCTGATACAAGTTCATCCCTTGAGCACTGCTGGGAGTGGGCCTGGTGGCCCTGAACAGCATCAAGCCCATGGCGCTGTGCTAGCACACCTCACAGTATGCAGTAGTAGCAAAAAAATTAGCACATGTTAAGCATTTACCCAATTAAAAAGAAGCAGCAACAAAATATATTTTTAGAATTCCTATGCATGATTCCTTATACATGTTGTAAGGATAAAAAAAAGCAGCAACAAAATGTATTTAGAATTCCTATGCATGATTCCTTATACATGTTTAATAATAAAATGATCCTATAGTCATTTTTAATTCCTAAAGTCTATAATACAAAGTAAACAATAAATTTGGAGAGAATGTACAGTGTGTAAAGTACTTGCTTGCACATAGCCAATGCTGGTTTGATCCCTGGCATTGCATATCGTCCCCTAAGTACCACCAGAGTAATCCCTGAGCACAGAGACAGGCATAATCCCTGAACGTGACTGGGTGCATTCCTTAAACAAAAACAACAT
>JAJIBD010015034.1:0-16696 GCA_021461705.1 Cryptotis parvus
AATTCTGGATACTGTAAACAATGCTGCAGTGGACACTGGAATACACATATTGTTTCTCTCATGAGTGTTCTTATATTCCTTTGGCTACATGCCTAGAATTGGAATAGCTTAGTCACATGATATTTTTTTTCTTCATTTTTAAAGGAATTTCATAGCGATGGCATCAGTTTATGTTCTCAGCAACAAAATACAAGGGATTTTTACTTCTTTTTATAATCTTGACAGGATTATTTATTTTTTCTGAGACTAGCCACGAAACTGGTGTGAAGTATATATATTTATTTATTCCCTCATGTGTGTGAGGCATGCACTGCACTTTACTTACTTGCACCCCTGTTTCATTTGTGCTTCCCAAAAATGAGTGATAATGAATATCAATGAGGGACTATTGAAAATATGGACTTTAAAAATTTTTTTTTATTATACCACCGTGAGACATACAATTACAAAGGTGTTCATAATTGGTTCTTGGTAATACAGTATTCCAGCACCCATCCCCTCCACCAGTGCCCCATTTCCACCACCAATGTACTCCACCCCCTTCCGCCACCCCAGGCTGCCTCAATAGCAGGTAGCCCCATTTCCTCTCTTCTCTCTCTGTCTCTCTGTCTCTGCATCTCTCTCCTTCTTCTTTTAACATTGTAGGCTAGCCCTGCAGATATTCTAGAGTTTATCACTTAAGTCTCTTTGTGTATATTTAATGGCGAGTTGAAAAAATGGACTTTAATGGACAGTATATTTTGTTATTACATACATTTACACTTATATCAAGGCCTTTCTTCCCTCCCTTCATCTTTATCATTTAAAAAAATTTCTTGAATATTTAGATAACAGTTTAATAAACACATCAGAGATCACTAAACACCAGTGAGGTCGCATATGAAACATTTTGTTATGTAATGGATTCATAGGTTAATCTTGACATCCCGTTATTCATCGATTTGCTCGAGTAGCTCGATGAATAGGTTAACCAACATTGAGAAAAGTACTTTTGGTTTTAATTTATGCTTTTATCTACATTATGTAAAGGGAGTGCTTTTTAAAATTTCTAAATATTATCATTCCCTGACACTGCCAGAAGTGATATCCTGAGCACAGAGCCAGGAGTAGGCTTTGAGCACCTCCCAGGACAGCCCAGCTCCCTCCCCCCCAATTTCCACGTAGACCCTAACAGCAGAACAGAAGTTGCTGAGAGCACCAAAGTCGGTCACACTTGGGGAGGGACAGAATGGACTGAAAGTGATGTAAGGACAATTTTGTGCCCCACAAGCAGAAACAATCAGTGTGCATCCAAGATATTAAAATTCTGAAAGATAAACAATAGTATTTAGCAGTGCACACCTCCAGGGAAATAGCAGTTATGGACTACTATACTGCAAGCCCCTTTTAACCACAGATTTATTATTGGACTCAAACTTTATAACTAACCAACTATGTTGTGTTAGTCTGGGATCAGTGCAACGTTTGGTTCAGGAATATGGGAATGCTGCTTTCCCTCACCCCAAATAAATAATTGCCTCCAAAAAATAGTATTTAATTTCAAGAAGTGTTTTTTGGGGACAGATGCTGCTCACTGTCTGTTTGTGTGCTTTTTGTTTTTTTGTTTCTGTGGGCCACACCCAGCTGTGCTTAGGAGTTATTCCTGGGGCTTTGGGACCGTATGGCATGCCGGGGATTGAATCGGTTCAGCTACCTGCAAGGTGCGTACCTACCCGCTGTACAATCTCCCCAGCTCCTCCTTGTGTATTTTTAATGACAGTGATGCGTGGAGTTGCCACTGCTCTTGGAATGCATTTTCTTTATCATCTCCTCTTTACTTCCATTGCAGCTGTGGTTATTCTGATCCCTCACATTTCCGGGTGGTTCTTACTGGGGTTGCATTCCTGACCTTGCAAGTCTTTAGTTGCAATGCTCATGGGGGATTAATATTTCAGTGGGGGTTGTGCTGGAGACAGTCCACACTCTTGAGTTGCCAGGCACCCCAAACAGCAGAGCTGCTGAATGGTACTTGGGCATCTGGGCCAGGCTTGGGCAGGGCCCTCTTAGCTTTTCAGTCTCATGCTTGTCTGGCAGGCGCTCAGACACTGAGCTAGCCCTGGGCCCAGAAATCAAGACTTAACTTCACTAATACTTAATTTCTTTTCTCTTTTTACTTTTTTCCTGTGTTTAATTAGAGCCTTTAAAAGACTTTTCTTTCAGTTTTTTGGAATACATGTTTGCTTTGTATATTCTTCTAATAGGTCCGTTATATAACAGGGGTTATGTCCTGACCAATCAGTAGCTAGAACTATTCTCAAAGAACTTTCCATGACACTCAGTTTAGTTATTTACATTTCTTACTGCGGGGCATGCTGTCTTGTTTCCTATATTTTAGGTATTATTTCTCATAAAGAAGCCATGGATGGATTTCTTTCTTCCTCCCTCCTTCCCTCCCTCTTTCTCTCCCTCCCTCTTTCTCTCCCTTCCTCCTTCCTCCCTCCCTCCCTCCCCTTCCTCCCTCCCTTCCACCTTCCTTCCTTCCTTCCTTCCTTCCTTCCTTCCTTCCTTCCTTCTCCTTCCTTCCTTCCTTCCTTCCTTCCTTCCTTCCTTCCTTCCTTCCTTCCTTCCTTCCCTTCCTTCCTTCCTTCCTTCCTTCCTTCCTTCCTTCCTTCCTTCCTTCCTTCCTTCCTTCCTTCCCTCTTTCTCTTTCTTTCATATTACAATCACTTTTGCTTTTTAATTATTTCCCCAAACCTCTTCTCGGTCCTGATTCAGAGAGATGGCAGTTCATGTGAGGGATGAGTCTTTGAGGAATTTACAGAAATCCAACCTAGCTTTTTATTATTTTGGCGGAGGGGTAGCTTGGGCCATATCTGTCTCTTTTCAGAGTTCCTCTCTGGACTTTGCTTAGAAGTCACTCCAAGGTGGTGATGCGTGGGGATTATATGAGGTACCAGAGATTGAACATGGGTCAACCATGTGCAAATTAAGTGCTTTACCTATTACATTATTTCTCTGGCACTAAGCCTATCTTAAATCAAGTTTTCTCCCAGACCTCACTGATAGTATGTCTTTCTTCTTAGGAGCCTAGAGAGGTAGGTGTAAACACTGTGTACAATGCACTTGGCATAGCAGAACTGAAAATAAACAACTCCTGATGAATTAAACAGTGGTTTTGGAAATTGCATAATTTTGAATTTTTGTGCATAAATTGATTTTATTAATATTTTTACATCACAGACTTTAAAATTAATTCAATGTTGCATAATATGCAATTGCCCTTCATTATAGTCTCTTCTCTGATTTCTCATGAGTGCTTGATTGTATCTGTGATGTAATTACAATAGTTGCACAGGAGCCTAGACTTGTCCCCCCTGAGATGGGGATGCTTTTCTGTTTGGGGAGAGTCTGAATCCCAAGTCAGCCAAGTGAATACTTGACTAGGGAAGAGTGTGATGGCTTAAGGGAGGTGGAGCCTGGTCTACTTCCTCTGGACAGCAGTGTTAAGTTACCTTAGTCACCAGGTGGTCACCCCATCAAGACTCATTGGCAGAAGGAGCTATGTGCAGAGAGAGGCAAGTTTTCCTCCACAAGACACACCTTCTCTCTTTTTAAAATGGAATCACTGTGAATAACAAGGAATTGATATTTCATGTGACCCAGCAATTCTGCTTCTAGGATTATACCCCAAGGGCCCAAAAGTACAATGCAGAAAAGACATCTGCATCCCTATGTTCATTATAACACTCTGGCTCTTTATGTTCCTGGAGCAAGCAGATGCCCCCTGGGCTCTACTAGCACGAGGCAGGACATATTGAGATGTTACTGGTGCCCGCTCGAGCTAATTGACGATGAACGGGAAGACAGTGATACAAGTGATACAATAGTCAAACTATGGAAACAATCCAAATACCCACAAGCAGATGAACAAACTATGATATCTATATACAATGGAATATTATTCAGCTGTAAAAAAATAGTCATGCAATTTGCGTTTTCTTTTGATTCTGTCTTGGTTCACATGTTGTGAGGGCAGAGTAGGAATGCTTTACCCCAGATTTTGCACCTTGAGTTTAGAGCAAAGGATCAACTGACTTCTTTAATAAATATTTCTTTATATCATCATCAGCATAGTCATCATCATCATCATCACCATTGTTATCATCACCATCATCATCATTATCACCATCTTCACTGTCATCGCCATCATCATGGTCTTCATTATTACCACCACCACCACCATAGTCATCATTATTACCACCACCACCACCATCATCATCATCATCATTATCATTTTTCAGTCCTGATGTTGAACAACCGTAAGGCTCTACCACTGAATCACATTCTTGACCATCACATGTCACTTTAGACCTTGAACCTTTCCTATGTTATCTGAGCAGGAGGGTCTGGGTGTTTTCCCTCAGTAATGACTGATTGATTTCCCTACTGGGAGGGGTTGGTGCTCTCAGTAGAGAGGGAGGAGGGAGCTGTCTATTTAAATGGCTAAGTGCCACCTTCCTAGCAATTACCAGGCTTTGGTGTTTAGGATTGACCCTGTGTATTCCTCTCCCTGCCTTCACAAGTAAACCCCCTGGAGCTCAGGGCTTCACGTCTTATTTATATTTTAGACACAGTTCTGATGCCCCCAGGCACAACGTCTCTGTTCGATGAAATGAAACTGTATTCCCATTAAAGCATTACTTCTGAAGAGCAAGTCTTCCTTTGGGCTAAATGAAATACCTTCCTTACTGTATATTAAGTGTAATTTTTCTCCTCCCTTGTGTTAGAGACCATCTGGCAAATGCCACTTATTGTGTGTCTTCTGGTACCCTGAGGCAGATATTGTTACCCTCAAATTCTATTTCACCCGATTAAGAAGCCACAATACATTCAGGATTTTCCCTTTGAGATTCTGTGATCCACCCAATTGAATTATTTTGTTCTTTTTTGGAACTTCTCCAGTTTCTTCTCGGCTCTCTCGAGAGGAGGGCAATGACTGGGAGTCCGGTTTAGGGAAGGACTTTCAGTCCTCTCTGATTTTAGCCCCGCTTACTTTATTTCTACATAAGCATCTGACTCAGCCATTTCTTGCTGTGATCTTTGTGGGCTTTTATTCTTGATGTCTTTACAGGTCATTGACCCTTTTGTATCTGTGGATTTTTTTCTGCTTTGGTTACAGTCTAGTATCCTATACTTAAAGCCTATTAAGTAACATCTTTTGATTTTGTGGTTTATTGAATTCAAAGTCAACTTGATAAATTATATTGGAAATTTTACTAGCTTGCTCAAATATTGGTAAATGATATTGATAATTCCCAGTAACGGATTGTTATATATTTATTTGTTTGACGTTCTTGTCTAAAACTGCATGATATGATACAGAGACTGCTAATTACATGATATAGATGATTTTTCATTATCGAAGAAAGTCCTTTTGGACAAGGATGATCTAGGTAATTCTTTAGCTTAAAGGGTAGTTCTGGTTAAGGAGAGTATCCTCATCTTTTTTCAGATTAAATTTTATTTATTTTTTTATTTTTCCCTTTCTTATTAAAACACTGTGATTTACAAAGTAAAAAAGGTTTTCATAATACTGTTGATCACGATCACGATCATGATCACGATCTTCCCATTAATCATCTATTTGCTAGAGCGGGCACCAGTAATATCTCAATATGTCCTGTCACATGCTGTAGAGCCAAGGGCATCGGCTTGGTACAGGAACATAAAGAGCCTCAAACCATTATATTAGGTCATGAGAATGATCTAATATAATTGTTACTGGCATTTGGCATATCAAATACAACACGAGGCAGCTTGCTAGGCTTTGCCGTGTGGGGAGGCATACTCTATAAACACCTCCAAATAAAGCCTTTATTGATGAACCCCGCGGCCGCAGGCGGCCCCAGCAAGCCAGGCTGTGATGGGCTGGTTGGCTGGGTGGAGTTCTGATGAGAGGGAAGTCCAATGTGGAAAATGGCGGCGCCCATGGAGTGGGGTGGGGGTCGTCTGGCTTGTTGTGAGGTTCTGCCCGGGGTGGTGGGCCAAGGCTGGAACCCACCATGCCTCCCGACTGCCTCATGAACGGCTGGGCACAGGGAGAGCAAGGAACCGCTCTGCCCCATGTCTGAGAGTCTCTGGACCAGCATACCTGGGCCGGATTGAGGAAGAAACTGCTCCAGGGTGGGTGTCGATGATCCGGGCTGTGATGGGCTGGTCGGCTGGGTGGAGTTCTGATGAGAGGGGAAGTCCAATGTGGAAAATGGCGGCGCCCATGGAGTGGGTGGGGGTCGTCTGGCTTGTTGTGAGGTTCTGCCGGGGTGGTGGGCCAAGGCTGGAACCCACCATGCCTCCCGACTGCCTCATGAACGGCTGGGCACAGGGAGAGCAAGGAACCGCTCTGCCCCATGTCTGAGAGTCTCTGGACCAGCATACCTGGGCCGGATTGAGGAAAGAAACTGCTCCAGGGTGGGTGTCGATGATCCGGGCTGTGATGGGCTGGTCGGCTGGGTGGAGTTCTGATGAGAGGGAAGTCCAATGTGGAAAATGGCGGCGCCATGGAGTGGGTGGGGTCGTCTGGCTTGTTGTGAGGTTCTGCCGGGGTGGTGGGCCAAGGCTGGAACCCACCATGCCTCCCGACTGCCTCATGAACGGCTGGGCACAGGGAGAGCAAGGAACCGCTCTGCCCCATGTCTGAGAGTCTCTGGACCAGCATACCTGGGCCGGATTGAGGAAGAAACTGCTCCAGGGTGGGTGTCGATGATCCGGGCTGTGATGGGCTGGTCGGCTGGGTGGAGTTCTGATGAGAGGGAAGTCCAATGTGGAAAATGGCGGCGCCCATGGAGTGGGTGGGGGTCGTCTGGCTTGTTGTGAGGTTCTGCGGGGTGGTGGGCCAAGGCTGGAACCCACCATGCCTCCCGACTGCCTCATGAACGGCTGGGCACAGGGAGAGCAAGGAACCGCTCTGCCCCATGTCTGAGAGTCTCTGGACCAGCATACCTGGGCCGGATTGAGGAAGAAACTGCTCCAGGGTGGGGTGTCGATGATCCGGGCTGTGATGGGCTGGTCGGCTGGGTGGAGTTCTGATGAGAGGGAAGTCCAATGTGGAAAATGGCGGCGCCCATGGAGTAGGTGGGGGTGCGTCTGGCTTGTTGTGAGGTTCTGCCGGGGTGGTGGGCCAAGGCTGGAACCCACCATGCCTCCGACTGCCTCATGAGCGGCTGGGCACAGGGAGAGCAAGGAACCGCTCTGCCCCATGTCCTGAGAGTCTCTGGACCAGCATACCTGGGCGGATTGAGGAAGAAACTGCTCCAGGGTGGGTGTCGATGATCCGGGCTGTGATGGGCTGGTCGGCTGGTCCCCAATACTGTTGATACAAAGTTTCATACTTCAACACCACTCCCACCACCAGTGTGTTCCCACCACCAAAGACCCTCATTTCCCACCCATCGCCAATCCCCATGCCTGCTCCATCAGCAGGCACTAATTGTATTGATCGTTAAAGCACCATACATGGCAATGTTATTGATGAATCCATTTTCTTCCCTATTCTTGGTTATGGGAGAATCTAGCCAAATTCTGTTCTTGAATTTACTTTCTGAGTTTCTAGAACATGATTGGTTCCACTAGTTTGATGTACCATATGGCTGCTTGTGGCAGCACCACTGGGGGAGAGCTGGATAGCTGCTCTCCCCTATGTGTCTGAGTCTCTGAAAGATGGCTGATAGCTCAGAGACAGTTTGTGGGTGAGTCCACCAGCCCTCCCGGACAGGGCAGAGAGGGGAAGGGGAACCCCAGCTCCATCTCCATAAATGCCCTGTGATTTTTGCCTTGGAGAACTGCCTACCTGGGCTTGGAATCAGCTGCTCTGTTGTGTGGGGCTCTGGTGAGGCGGTCTTGAGATCATCTTCTCTCTTGGATGGGGCTCTGATGAGCTGTGGAGTCTGGACCTTGAAAATGGTGACAACTATGGTGAGCGAGTTTCTTCTGGCTGCTTCCGAGGCTTTACTGAGGTGATGGGCCAGGACCAAAACCCATCTTCCCTCCTGGTGCCTCAGCTGAGCTAGGGGAGAGCCGGATGGCAGCTCTCCCCGTGTGTCTGAGTTTCTGCACGATGGCCTATCAGTGTCCTCATCTTAAATTATAGAATCAGAGAAGCACTTGCTATCTATCTATCTATCTATCTATCTATCTATCTATCTATCTATCTATCTATCTATCTATCTATCTATCTATCTATCCTATCTATCTATCTATCTATCTATCTATCTATCTATCTATCTATCTATCTATCTATCTATCTATCTATCTATCTATCTATCTATCTATCTATCTATCTATCTATCTATCTATCTATCTATCTATCTATCTATCTATCTATCTATCTATCTCCTGCCCCTCGGAGATGTTGTAGGTGTGACTGCAGTGCCCGGCTGCGTCAGCAGGTGGCAGACAGGAGACAAAAGCTTGTCTACACCCAGGGCTCTGTCCTGTGGGCCCTGGATGTTGATGGTCTGACATAGAGAAAGACTGGCCCCCTGGGATGAACCCAAAGCCACGGCAGAGCCTGGCAAGCTACCCGTGGTCCATACTAGTAACAATAATGGACCAGTAACAATAATGGACCTCATTCCCAGCGAATGGAGATGTTACTGGTGCCCTCTCGAGCAAATCAATGAACATTGGGAAGACAAGTGGTTAAGTGATTTATTTATTTGCTTTATGCTTCACACCTGGCAATGCGCAGGGCTTACTCCTGGATTTACTCCTGGTGGTGCTTGGGGAGCATATGGATGCGGGGGGAATCAAACCGGGTTGGTTGTGTGCAAGGCAAATGTCCTACCTGTTGTGCTATCACTCTGGCCCCCTCAAGTTGGGTTTCAACTTATAAATCCTTAGAATTGTTTTTTTATAAATGTCAAGGTTAAAATTGAGGTGAAAGCAAGTTGTACCAGGAAATCCACAAAGCAGATGTTCATAGTGAAACTGAATCTATTCTGGGCATTTAGTCTTTCTCAGCCATGAGCTCTGAGATACTGTTATCAGCACATAGATTCCCAAATACCCCATGCAGTTCAGTGAGATCATATGTTTTGATTAAAGATATCAATTATACATACTTATATATATATAAAGTAAAAATTTTTTTGTCTGATTGGAGAGTATTGCTTTGTTCTCTCTTTCTCTCTCTCTCTCTCCCCCCCTCTCCTCCCTCCATCCCTTTCCCAGGGGAACAAAATAAATGTGTTAAGCTACCAGAAAAATTTCTATTTTGCAATTTTTAAAAAAGCAGTCTGTCAAAATCTATTTCTCCTTTTTGTCATGGTATTATAAAGAGATTATTAAAAATATTGGTGTGACTCTAATGTGAAATTCCTAGTAAGTGTGAAATCAGTTAAGAAATCAAATAAGTTAGACATTACACTAGCCAAATAGGACATTGTAGTCTATTGATAAGTATTACAAATCTTCAACTTTGATGTCACTCATCACAGAAAGTATGATTCTAGGTGAAACCATGTCTCTTTAAAGAACCGTCATTCATAAATATATCAGGTGGTCTTACCAAAAGTGGCAATTACCACAAACGTGTGGAGTCAGGAGGTTAGGTAAGACAGAGAAGGGAACATGTGTGAATAAATGTCGAAAGGGCTAATACCAACCTAGAACTGAGCATTAAATACAGGCAAAAAAATGCACATGATGGCCTCTAAGTGTATGTAGTGCAACCCACAATGTGTAAGAGAAGGAAAATAGAGAGAGAGGGAGAGAGAAAAGAGATAAAGAACCTGCCATTTAGGCAGACTATGGGTGGGGGAAGGGAGTGGGGACATTGGTGGTGGGAAATGGGCACTGGTGGAGGGCGGGGTGCTGGAACACTATGTGACTGAAACCTCTAAACATGAACAACGTTGTAATTGTATATCTCACGGTGGTATAATAAAATATTTAATAAAAAAAGAACCGTCATTGAATATGGAGACATCTTCAATGGAACTAATAAATTGCTTATCACCTTTCAAAATATAGCCACAAATGTGAGTGATCACTGGAGGAGGAAGGAGTTTAGAGGAAGGAGTGTAAGCTAGCTGAGTTCTAGTTTATCTTTTATGGATTTCAGAAAAGAGAATAGAAGACATGCAAAATTATCTGCATTTAAAAGAGATTAAAAATGAGAGTGACAAATTCCTCTGAATATTTAGATGTAGCTATTGCAGCCAACGCTTGTTCATCTCTCTGTTCTATTCATCAAGGTTGCTAAGGTAAGACTTTCAGACTCAAGCTTCATCAGATATTCACCTTGCATATTGTAGGGCAGAAGGTACCTTTTAGGATAATTGCAACCTTTTATTTTTAATTGCTTGCCACAGAAGAGATGAACAGAAGTCCTTATACATCTAGCTCTCAAATTTCTGGAATTACCTTTAGGGAAGATATGCATATGCACTCATTAGTTTTTTCTCGATCCTTTTTAGCCTCTTTTGTCAAACCTAGAACAACATGCATTGTAAAATGCTGCTTGCACTCTGATGTGCCGTTACTTATAAAATGCTTCATAAGTTTGCTTTTTGGCTCACACCCAGCGATGCTCAGGGGTTTCTCCTGCCTCTGCACTCAGGAATTACTCCTTGCGGTGCTTGGGGACCATATGGGATGCTGGGGATTGAACCCGGGTTGGCCGCATGCAAGGTAAATGCCCTATCTACTCAATTATCACTCTTGCCCCTGCTTCATAAATTTGAAATGCCAAAATTTGAGAGAATATGTTCTCTAAGTATCAGCGAAATGTGAGTCTAGGATTTCTATGCTCTCTGGAAGGACTTGTTGCGTTCAGGATTTTTAGTGCTACCTTGGAGCTGACCTACTACCTAGCATCCTCGTTAGTGATTACAGGAAAGGGTTATTTTTTAAAAATATTGGGACCGGGTGAAAGCCTGGTGGGTGGGGTGTTTGCCTTGCACGCGGCTGGCCCCATGCCTGCCTGAGTTCGATTCCCGGCATCCCATGTGGTACCCGAGCACCGCCAGGAATAATTCCTGAGTGCAGAGCCAGGAGTAAGCCCTGAGCATTGCTGGGTGTGACCTAAAAGCAAAAAACAAAAAATTATTATACCACCATGAGATATACAGTTACAAAGATGTTCATGTTTGGGTTTCTGTCATACAGTGTTCCAGCACCCATCTCCCCATCAGTGCCCATTTCCCACCACCAGTGTCCCCAATTTCTCCCCCCTCCTAGCCTGCGTCTATGGCAGGTTCTCTATCTCTTCTCTCTCTCTCTCTATTTCTCTCTCTCTCTCTTTCTCAGGAAGGGTTTTTAAAAAAAATTTTTTTATATTTACAGATGTATTTATATTTTTTAAAAATATAAATTTTTATTTTTAATGATCTAAATTTTCATTTACTTGAGATTTATCTTCCTAACTGGATTTTAAGTTTTTTTTTAAATTTTACTTACATTTATTGTCTATTTTTTTCCCCAAATTTTATTACACCATTTTAGACATACAATTGAAAGATGCTAATGTAGAGTATTGGTTCCACAGTGTTCCAGCACCCATCCCTCCACCCAAACCCATCTATCATCGCCAATGTCCCCACCTCCCCTCCCCCTCCCACACCTCAACTACTTGGCGGGTTCGGGTATGTCATTTCTCTCCTCTCTATCTCTCCCTCCCAAACTTTCCTGCACATCGTGGAATGCAGTGCATTAAAGGACATTACTGTTTCCACTATTTTAATGAACCTGGATTCAAACTGGTTTTGCTCTGTTAATCTGGTCGTGAGGTAGTATCCCAGCGTCCGGACAGTGAAGGTGGTGGCTAGTGTGGTGGGTGAGTCTCATCCGGATGCTTCCGGGACCCCCCAGAGGTGATGGGCCCACTCCCAAAACCCATCTGTCCTCCTGGGAGCCCCATGGTCAGCTGGGCCTGAGGTGAGCCGAGTTCCAGCTTCCCCAGCCGCTTGTCAGGCTCTTTATGCTATGGCTGGTGGCCTCAGGGCAGCTCCTGGGCGGGGCCACCAGGCTCAACAAAATGGAGTGGGGAAGGGCCAAACCCTGACTCCTTCTGGCGAATTCCCAGTGATTCCCGCTTCTGGGAGCCACCTACCTCCCAGCATGAGAGGCTCTTCATGCTCTTAAGTTTTTTTTTTTTTTAAACCTGTTTCTTCAATAATCTGACTTTTGCAGTTCATGGCTTTGGAAGCTATTTTATTTATTCATTTTTTGTTTTTTCAGTAAGGCAAGATACAAGATCAGCTTCACTGCGTGCTAAGATGAGGATTGTACATTTCATTTGCCCCCTAATCTCACTCAATTAGGAGATAAGGAAGAAGATCTATTATTACAGTACAAACTGTACCTTGGTATGATGTGGTGCTCTGGGAGCAGAGAGAGGACCACTTAACTGAGACTGGGTCAGGGAAGGCTTCCTGGAGGCGGTGAATTGAGTAACATTGGAGGAGAGGCCAATTTTCCAAGGTTCCACACAATGCATGTGAGAGGCAACAGAAGGAGAACATGTGAAAGTGAAGGAGAGTGTGTGAAACTTCAGATCCTACTATTCTGAAGGAGGATCGGTAGGATTAGAGCAAGACTTGTGAAGGGAGAAAAGACTGGAACTTCCTATAGTGCTAGAACATGAAGATATGAGTTCTTTGATGGTATGCAATGTTGATTTGGTGACTTATATTGTCATCTATATGGTCCTCTAGTCAATCAATAAGCAAGTAGCCTCCCTTAGTATACTATAATGAGATCATAAGTACTTGCCTACTAAATCTTACTACCAGCAGATTAAATGGAACCATTCAATAATATTCACTACCAACCCAAGGTGAATATAATCACCATTCCATCTTTCCCGAAAAGAAACTGACATTATAATAAAACTCCAGATCCTACAAATTGGGATTCAATGCTGCACTATAGGGCCAGAGTTAAAGTCTTTATCCCAGTAATTGTAGTGCCTTGCATTACACACACACACACACATATATATATATATATATATATATATATATATATATATATATATATATATATATACAGTGAAGTATATAGTGATATATGTAGTGCCTTGCACCCTTGCACTACATATGTTCCGCCAAGCACCACCAGGGGTCACTCCTGAGCACAGAGCCAGCAGTCTCCCTCGAACAGAGTGGTATGCAAAACAAAGCAAAAAGAGAGAGGAGAGAGAAAAGAGATAAAGAACCTACCATTTAGGCAGGCTATGGGGGGGGGGAATTGGGGACATTGGTGGTGGGAAATGGGCACTGGTGGAGGGCGGGGTGCTGGAACACTATGTGACCGAAACCTCTAAACATGAACAACGTTGTAATTATATATCTCACGGTGGTATAATAAAATGTTCAAAAAAAAAAAAAAAAAAAGCAAAACCTGCTCACTTGAGCTGAATGCAGCCTGGAAATTGCCTTCAGAAATCTCTAACTCAAGGTCATAAATATCTAACTTAGCCCATCCTGTTGCTGAATGGGTCATCTTGGGAAGCTGAAGTATTTTCCTCTGTCACATGAGGCCCACACAGCAGGAGGCCACGCTAGATACTTCATCTAGTGTGGTATTTCTCATCTAGGACTGAGAAATTCCATCAAAATGGAACCTTCCAGTATGTCATTTTTTGGGGCTAGTTATTTCACCTAGCATAATGTCCTCATGATTCATGTATGTTATAGCTTGTGTTTGAATTTCCTTCCCGTTTAAGCTTGAATAATATTTTATAGTTTGTATGTATTTATCACAATTTATGGGCTCATTCTTCAATTGATGGGTGCTTTCATCAAGTGGTAAGTAGGTTGCTTTTTTCCTCTCAGTTATTGTGAATTTCTGTGTGTTTCTTTTTCCTTGTTTCAACACAGTAGTTTACAAAGTTGTTCCCTAATATAGTTGTTTCAGGCATTCATTATCTGAGGATTTACTGAGCTAGTTGATGCTGCTTGAGTCTTCTGTGTTATTTTTATGTTCCCTCACTGGGCTTGGTATGTTTCTATGAAACTTTCACATCAAATTTGCTGTGATTCTACTGGGTGGTCAGTACTGTGAAATTTGGACTGTCACGTGGTCACCTATATAGGTTTATATATATTTCTGGGCACATTTCTTTGACTCCACCATTCTCCCTGCATTAGCATATGCCTCAGAGACCTGGGACCTACGAAAGCAGGATGAGAATGCTATTCTGGTCTCCCAGAGAGGAATTGAAAGAGCTATGCTTGAAATATCATGCCTCGCTCAAGTGAAAGAAGGAATCTGGAGTTCCGACCTCCGTCGCTGTTCCAGAGTCAGGGACGCTGTCTCTTTTGTCAAGGCATCGAAAATCAGATGGGCTGGACATGTAATGCGATTTGGAGATGACTGCTGGACTAGAGCCATTACCGACTGGAAGCCATGGTATGTCAAAAGATCACATGGCTGCCCACCTACAAGATGGTCAGATTTCTTCATCAAGACCCTGAATGAACGGTTTGAGGCTCTTCGGATTCCTGAAACAAGCAGATGCTATTGGGCTACACTGGCATGTGATAGGGTCAAATGGAAATGTTACTGGTGCCCACTTGAGCAAATCGACGAATAACAGGATATCAAGTGATCAAGTGATATTTATATATATAAATATATAGGCTTATAAAATATATTATATATAAATATATAGGTATATGGTATATCTATATATTTATATATAATATATATTTTGTATAAACCTATATATTTATATAAAACATAATATATAAGAATTATGTACCTATATCTAAGTATATAGAGGCATATAAACACATAACTATATATAAGTATACCCATATATAAGTATATACTATATATACTATATATAGTATATACTATATTATATATGAGTAACTATATATAAGTATACCTATATATAAGTATATATATATATAAACATATAACTATATATAACTATTAAGTTAAGTGATACAACTGCATTAAGCAAAATAAGTCTACTTAGCTGTAATCCAAAGGTTCAAAGAGGAATAAAAGAAATTCCACATGTTTAAGAATATGAGCAGTTTTTTCTGTCCTTCCATGTTCTGGAGTGAGTTTGAGAAAGAATGTTAAATGACACAGCATCTCGTTGAGTGGGTTGCTGGACTGCCTGGACATACAGTGTTTACCACAGCCCCGGTGGCTGCTGCTGTGGCCTCATCAGACGCCTGGCTGGCTTGTCTGCCCTTCTATGCTAGTGTCTGTCTCTTGAAGTAGCAATCAGGATCTTTGCCAGGTTGAGTCTCTTTAGGAGGCTTATCTAGAGAAATATGTCTTCCAAGTTCCAATACCTATTTTGTTGGCTGAATCCATTTCTTGGTGGTTGTAGGACTGAGAAATTCAGCTTGTGCTTGGCTTGCCTGGAGGCTGATCTCAGCTCCAGGATGTGGTCTTCAGTCTTGGCCACATGGTTTTCCTTGGGTGGGGCACAGTGTTGGTGGGGGTGCTAATAACGCTGCACTCAGATTCTCCCAGGCCAGCAGAGCATCTACAAGTCTGAGGGCTAAGGCCAGGAAATGGGATAGGGAGTGACCTCACCTCGTGCCTTTCTGCTTCATTCAGAAATTAGACACTAGTCACAGGATCTGTCCCACCTTCCAGGGAGGAGGGTAATACGAAGGCATAGCAATGGAGTATGAGGATTGTTGGGGTCTCCTTAGTCTGTCTGCCATACTAGAGGGTCAGAGGGGCTCCAGAGATTCATCAGCTCAGCAGTACATACAGAAGGGAGAGAGAGAAAGGAAAGAAAGAAAAAGAAAAGGCAGGCAGATACAGAATGTCTTTTTTCACAGTAAGTTTTTATACAGTGATGTTTGCCCTTGGCCAAAATCCAAACAGAACAGACATAACTCAGTGATATGTTTTATCTATTTATTTTTACCAAGTTGTTCCTGATCAGGTTTCAGTTATACAGTGTTTCCTTCCACCGGTGCACATTTCCCACCACCAATGTCCCTAGTTTCCTCCCCCCCACTGCCTGCATCTACGACTGGCACTTCTTCTCTCTCTCTCTCTCTCTCTCTCTCTCTCTCTCTCTCTAAGTCAGTGACATGAAGATGAATGCATCCCATGCCTTCTTAGTCTGACATGAAATTCATGCTTTAAAAATATTAAAGTTGCATTGGCTCCCAGCAGTGCATACATTCGGGAGTAGAGTTCTCCACCTTTCTGTGTTTGCTGAGTGACTGAGTGAACCACTGGGTAGCTCCTGTCCCATCATGTTAGTGTGAGTGGGCTGTGCCTGCCTGCTCTTCAGGTTGTTAACCCCCCTTACCCCCCCCCCACCCCCGGCAGACCTCGCGCCCCCCCCCCCCCACCCCCCACCAAACCTCACTTTCCTTCTTTTTTTCCTGCTTTCATTTTTCAGGGAGGATTTCCTGGCCAAGATCTGTATTCTGCTGATTCAGTAGGAGACGGTATCAAATGATTTCTAGATGCTTCTCTCTGTTTCAGATTCCTGAAATTGAGTCTTGGGGAATCCATTACCTTTCCCCCTTGGGAGTCCTTAGTAGGTTTGGAGAACTCAGGAAGTGGTTGACAGAAAACGAAATCTGTTGAGTCTCACAGAGTGAGAGCTTCCAGCTGCAGCCTGCTGGAGGGTGACTGTCTGCAGGAAGTGTTTCTGCCACTTCCTGTTTCACACAAGACCATGTGCTTCTTCTGGCTTTGATTTCATAGGAGGCTCAGAGGTCGA